>JANQAP020000553.1:10175909-10193026 GCA_026874005.2 Erythroxylum coriaceum | reverse complement strand
TTTTTTAAAAAACTATACCCTCGTAAGTCATTTTACACATCAACAGCTAATCCTAAACAGCTAATTTTATCAAACATATCTAACAAACAGTTAATACAATCTACTAGTCAAATCAGCTGATAGAATCAGCTAACAGCTAATTTAACCAGCTGATTGCCAAACAGGGCGAAGTGATTAGCTGACAAGTACATGCCTGCCCTTCCGCACTGTTTGAGTTTTGAGGCTCGAAGCAGTTAGTTCACATTAAGCTAAACACAAATGTCCAACAAGTTGAGCAATGAGTAATGAATCAATTTTAGAAACAAAACTAATTCGGGAAGTTTGAAGTAGTCTGATTCACTAACACAAAAATAACAGAGACATCCAAAAGTCGACGAGATTACATGTGTATAAGAAGTGAACTAATCAGAAAAGATTCTTATTTGTTTGTTCGTAATCAGTGTAAGAGAAGTTAAAGGGTCGGTGTTAAAAAGTAGCTCGTGGCAGCACCATATACAGCATATTCAGTTATCCTTTATTTCATCTCTCCACCTCCGAAAGAATCGTAATTGTTTTCTTCAGGCGAAAAACATTGTTGAACTGCTCACAGATGGCAACCAACTATTTCTTCAAGCACTCCAGGTGAAGGAAAAAAGCAGTTTACTTTGTCCATTTCACTCATTGGTAATGAAAATCTTCAGTGGAACATGCCCTTGACACTGGAACATATCCAGATAATGGAAAATTTGAGAATTTGGTCCAATGATTGATACTGAATCAGCAACACAGCATTTCCAATGAAATGCATAAATTTATTATTCCCTTTAGTCATCATCTGGTCTCCAACATGTTTCGTATCAGGATTGACAAGATATCAACCCATGTGTCAGGGACACCAGGTAAGCACCAATGCATGCAATCCTGACCCCATATTGCAACAGCATCTTTCTTTCCTAACCAAACCGCCGGGTGAGCATCTGCCCTAAACTCACTCAAATGAGAAAAATCCAGTATCTGTATATCTGTACCATGCAATGCCATTTCAATCATATTATTCACCATTCTTTCTTCTTTGTTGACTCCATTATTGCTAGGATCAAACCACATAGCAAGCTGTTCAGGTGTCAGTGTCTAAATCAGTTCAAACGAGTAATACATGCCAAAAATCTTTCTTCAATAATACGCTACACTAACTATGGGTCAAGAATCGTGTTAATTCACAATGTGTACATGCCAGAAAGGAAAAAATTAGAAGTCATCATAAATAATATTTATATAGGGATACCTCTTGGTCCTTAAGGGGCTCACTGAACAAGCAACTGCCATTTTGATTCCAGTCACCACCATAAAAATGTCGTGGTGATTGCAGCCGCCAAAATTTGAGTGTCTTACCAGGAAGGTCTTTTTGTATGTATGAGACCATACTTTGAAGAACAACTTGAAGTCCATCAAACAAGTCTAGGGAAGGAAGTATTGGCTTCCCATCCCGATAGAAGACAAGAGGGGTCTCCTTTGGGAACTTGTCATAACCCCACCTGCAAATGGCCATTTGAATCAACGATTTTGATGCTTTCAACACTTGAAGGCCAGCACCAACCCGTCTAGATAGGGAATATCCTTAGTTGATTCAGTGTAAATTTAGAATATGGAAGGCAATTGCAAGCATATCTTCCAGATAGGTATCAACAGAACGTATTAACTGAAATCGAAAGTTTTTGTCTTTACTTTCCACACAATCCTTTTCAATGTTTGTAACTACTGCTATTCACAGCAGACATTATAAAACTTCAAAATGATTCCCTTTCATACAAAACACCTCTTTTCAATACATCTGCTACAGATGTCAGATTGGAAGACAGTAAAATGATTAAAACACAACCACATTAAGTAGGCGTTAGGTGATCCGTTAAAATTGAAGCAAATGCATATACCGGCGAGTCACAAAATCAGAAAATTTTAATTTTTCATGTGATATAGATTCACGTCTGGAAATCAAGCACAAGCTTCTAGCAGGACTAGACGAATATACCACTTCACTGATCAAAAATTATAAAATTTAAAGTGGAAAAGGAACCCACCAATGGCCAGTATTGAAGATAATCACATCGTAGAAGTCAGCAACAGTAGCCCAATCATCCGCTGGTATATCAACATCCACACGATATATTCCCTTCAGTCGACTGGCAACAGCAGATCCTTTTGGCTTCCACCTTTACGTAATCAGTCATGAATATGGTTGGATGTTATTTTACACCACTATCCAGAAAAAGCAAAAAGGAGAAAGGGAAAATGAACACGACATTAAGAATTCAGATCTAGTATGAGGGTACTACCATAAGAGCATGAGAAAACTTATTAACATGACAAAGTACCAAATACGATTAGCGACCTCAACTCACCTGCCTGATACTCTTAAACACTTGTCTGACCTCCCCTCACAATGCCCCATTTCCTACCAATCCATTCATCGTTCTAATTATTATAAGGGACAGTTGTAATGTACCCTTCCCCTATATTGATCCTGAAGCCAATACTATTTACTTCGATCTATTGTTTACTTTTTCTTACACACAGCCCCTAAATCTTCCGTTAAAGCTAACATTGGTTCAAGTCCTGATTTTGATGAAATATGACTAGTATGAGCTATCAGTTATAAGCATTATCTTAAACTTCCTGAACAAACAATCACATATAGTCATACACCTAGCAAGGCTGTCCTAGACAACAAAGTAAACCCAACAACAATCTACAGAAACTCACAACGAAAACTCACTCACTCATATTTGGCAAGCAGAACAGCACGGTGATAAGCAACAGTGACATTGAATTTAGGGAAATAAGCACCTCTCCAAGCACCCTTTTTCTTCCACTTCTTTGCACCAGCATCAGCCGCTCTAAGAACACACAAAAAGGACACCAAAAAGTTCTCATTCAAAGAATCCCCCACAAACCCAATATTCCTATGTCTCATGAAACCCAGAAAAACCTCGGGATCAATTCGTATCAAGTCACAATCTTTAGGCACCCATCTCCATGAATTGATGAGACCCATGTTCTCTCTTTTGTTTCTGATGCAGTTCCATGCGTTTCGATGAAATGGGCAGTTCTCATCGTAGAGTGGTTTCGGGGATTTTGGGTCGAGGACCCAACGGCCTTTGAAGAAATTGCAGGGCGTAGAAGTAGAAGAAAAGGGTGTGCTAATGGTGGTGGTGGTTGTCTGTGTGGAGGATTGCCGGAGAAAACTGGTGGAGTAGAGGTAAATGAAGAAAAGGGAGAGGAGGATCAAGTAATGAAATTTGGAAGGCAGCTTCAGTGGCATTCTGGATCCACCATCTGTATGTAAACTCTGAGAGAGACGCAGAGATATAACAGCCAGAGGGAGGTGGAGCACAGTGAAAGCTAAAAGCTTAATCGTTTTCTTTCTCAAGTATTTATGAGATTCTTAGACTTTGTTGTTCCTTCAATCTCAACTCAGTTTTCTCGATCTTTCTTCTTAAAAAGTCCAGATTTGTGTCGATTAAATACCCCTAGTCCAATGATATATTTTGGCAACCCAAAAACGATCGATCCAATCCAAGTCTTGAAATAATGGTGAACAGATGAAGAAAATGGTTTGACTCTTGTGAGGAATAGTGGATCATGTTATGATGATTTGATGTAATTATGTATCTAAACACAATTATGACCTCAACATCATTTATATTTTAAAAAGATGCATACATATATTTATCTTATTATTAGTAATAATTTGATGGCGATCAAAAAAGTGCCTCGTCTTGTTAAATTTCAAAATTTTACTTAAAAGTGCATTAAAATGTTCTTAATAATTTATAAAAACTTAAATTAAAATTCGTTTAAAAGAATAAGTATTTGCATAAAATTTTATAATATAAAATAATGTGATTTTTTAAAACAAATTAAAAATATATTGGATATTTTCTATTTCTTTAAAAAAAAAAAGAAAAGGAGGACATAAATGATAAAATCCCCATTTCAAACGTGAAAAAAGTGTTTAACAAATGTTTTGAATAAAAAGAAAGAGATGATACCTCAGATTGATGACAGAAGTCGAGCATGGAAAACAAATTTGAGCTTGAAAAAAAAAAGGCTCTGATTTTCTTCTCTGAGCCTACAAAAGAAAAACCAGTTATTGTTACAACACCATAGCCAAGTCAACCAAGTTTCAAAGATAACCTTTTGAGTGGTTGATTGGGAAACATACCCATGAATTCTCTAATTTTAGCCAATAATCATCAAAAGTTAACTCGAAAGAGGCACTACAAAAGGCGCATCTAAAGTCTATACGAGTAGATACAAACGAGAAAAAAAGTCACATCTCCACTTCATCTGCTTGAGCATGAGCAATTCTTGGGTATACTGTTAAGTTGAGGGACAAAGTTTCATTATTTATGCCACTTGTAATATACTGGCGTTTTGATAATCTGCAGTCATTTGGGCTTTTTGGACATCCTTTTCAGCCTTTTCTTTGTTTGCATATCAACTTGCGTATTAATCACTCGTCAATTCGTTTATATAACACCCCCTTCCTTCATCTTCAATTCATCTCTGTCACTCTCACCAACTACTTTATCCTGTCCTTCTCTTCGTCTCCACGCTTCTCTCCCTGGTAAATATGCCACAATCTCTATGTTTATATATACAGATTGATGTCTTTGTTCAAGTTTTGCACTTTCCTCTTGGTTTTGTTAGTTGACTTTTTGATTTTGTTAACTGATGATAAAAGTGGTTGGTTTTATAACTCATCTTATAGTTCACACCAAAGGTTTTAACTTTTTAATGCTATTTTACTTCTCTATATATGATGTTTAACCCATATTTGCTGCTGTAATTCATCTGTGGTGATTTATTAATTGCTTAGAAAACACAACTACTTTTTTCTCGTAAGACAGTGAGTGAGTGACTGAGTACTTTCCTAAAATTTTGTTCTCTTTGCAAATCTTATTTTAGCATTGTTTATTTGCCTGATGTGCCAAACTACTTGAAAAGGAAACTTGAATCCAGTTCAGCTGCAGATAATGGCTAGTGATCCAGGTCCAAGTTTGTTTCCATTGCATCGCTGCAAAACTCTTCATCTGGTTGGTATTGAAGTTTTAATTATTCATATCCGGATATGAAGATGCTTGCGTATATGGTCTGAAAGACCTCAAAGATGGCTTTCCTTCTTTTCTTGGCTTTTGCCTGCAAATCAAGTCATTTATAAAACCATAAATCCAGGTGAGGCATGCACAAGGGACACACAATGTAGAGGGAGATAAGAGCTACAAAGCATACTATTCTCCTGAATATTTTGATGCACCCCTTACGCCCCTAGGCTGGCAGCAGGTATGATCTTAAAAAAAAAGAACTTATTATTCGCATTCTATGTATTCCTGAAGAAAACTTGCTCCTTTAAGTTCAAGTCTCCCGAAAACTGTGCACTCTTATGGTATAGGTCGACCATCTGCGTAATCATGTACATGCGTGTGGGATTTCCAAAAGGGTTGATTTGGTTATCGTTTCTCCTTTGCGAAGGTACTCGTTTGTTTTGCGTTCTGTGCTTTGTTTGTTAGATGAAAATAATCATAAAGTATTTACCTGGGTAGAGGTCTACAAACTTCTCTTGTTAGATGGAAAATGTCTTGTTAAGATGTGACCATTATGACCTGCAGAACATTGCAGACAGCTGTTGGTGTTTTTGGTGGTGGGGACTACACTGATAGGATGGATGTACTGCCACTTATGGTGGCAAATGCCGGAAACAGTGGTAGAGCGGCAATTTCAAGTCTCAATTCTCCACCATTTCTTGCAGTGGAACACTGTAGAGAACATTTGGTGCATCTACTATGTTTTGTTTTTATGTTTCTTTTGATATCATGTACTGATACGCTGAACTTTTCAATATGCTATTAACTACTATATACCCTAATCAAGTCTAAAGGCTTGATGCTTAATTCAATATATTGATGTTGGAGCTGATGCAATCCTCCTTGATATCCATTCCCACACCCTCTCATAGAGAATAAAAGATCCAATGTTCCACATCTGCTTGTCAACTTTGAAGTCCAGAAAAGCATCCTTACTTGTAGTTATTTCCCACAGGGTATTTGTCCTTGTCATGGGAGGCAAAATGTCAGCAACTATCAATTACTTTTTCCTGCAGTTGACTTTTCACCGGCAAGTATAAACTCTCTAATTATGAATCTGGCCAAGTTTGGTTACTTGCCTAATTCTTTCTTTTCTTCTTTATGTTACTGCTCCATTCAATTACCTATTTGTGGTTTTGTTCAGATAGAAACTGATGAGGACACCCTGTGGAAGGCCAATGTGAGAGAGACTTCTAATGAACTTGCTGCCAGGGGATTGAAGTTCATGAACTGGTTGGTTGATCATTACTCAGCATTCATATGGCGGTGGTTGTGTATGGATAGTTTTATGGACGTGTTAAAGAGCATAAACAGCATTTTATCTTCGGACTGCAACTAGAAGTTATGCCACATATTGATGCAACTTGAATCTTCTAGGCGCCCACCAACTAAGAAACTTCAGTTCATATTTGTTTGCAAGAGACATCTTAGTAATGCTGTTAAGCCTTTTGAAGGTTAAAACATTCAAATTCTCACGTCTTTGTTGCATTGCCATTTGTTTATAGATTAGAGTTCCTGAGCTATTCATGATCATGCAAGTTCTGATCATTCTTGAGATAAAATATCATATTTAAAACATTTCATAGGTGGTAATTTTTAATGGATTAGATTTGGTACATATTTTGTTTGAAGTTGCGTACCATGCCTGAATATTACAGGTTGTGGACGAGGAAGGAGAAAGAGATTGCAATAGTCACTCATAGTGGGTTTTTGTTTCATACCTTAAATACGTTTGGAAGCGACTGTCATCCATTGGTGAAAAAAGAAATATGCAAGCGGCAAGTACCATTACGCTTTTTTTCGCTCAAATCATACACTGATATAGCCAGTAGGTTCTTACGGGTGCTTAAGTTCTGAACATTTCCATTACCTCTACTTTATTTTGATGTTCTGATCTGGTGCAAATCATATGGTATCTTTCTACTTCTGTTTAGACTTTAGCTGAGCAGGAGATGATTGTGTTTCAAATATAACATTGTTTTTGAACAAAAGGGAAATGTATTCCGGAAGTGCTTCTCTGCTCTGTTGTGCTCTATGGTTTCTACATGAATATCTTGGTTCAGTTTTCTATTTAGAACTCATTAAGTATTTGTTGGAAGTTATGGTTTACGTTAGGGAAATGCATGCATCCTTCATTCTAACATGCTAGATACTGTGTATTGGTGCTCCTAATTATGTTTTGTTCTATCTTTCCCTGAATTAATAAGAAATAGTTTCTAATATGTACTCGCAGCTTTGCAAATTGCGAGCTTCGATCAATGATCATTGTTGACAGAAGGTGAGTTTCTTGTGTTGTATAAAACCTGGCAAGGAATGTCTCGTCCTATTTCAGATTCTTATGCTCTCTTCTTCTTTGTCCAGCATGGCTGGGTCAGATCCTTCAACAACTAATTATCCTGGAAAAATTCCTGCTGGCCTAGATCAACCAAGTAATTTTCCAAAGGAGGATAGACCCAAACAATATTGACTAGTCTAAGGACCGAACACATTGATCTGAAGTTGAGATTGGGTTTAGTACTGATGATGTAATATTGTTGCCCATTCTTGAAATCCTATGAGGTCTTTGTTATGCTATGTCTATTGTTATTGTCAGAATGTATGCTTTATTTGTTATCTTTTCACCGTGACACCATAAAAACATCTTCATTCAAGCATTGGAAAAGGTTGTACATCCTATCTTATTAGCGCATATATGTTTTTTCACAATAATTGATGTTTGCTTCAAGCACCAACTTGTACATGAAACATGAGTTATAGTGAATGAACCTGAGAAAACTGCAGAGTTGATAATGAACCATCCAAAGCTTACTTGAAGGCACGAAGGATACAACGTAAATATAGAAAATTTTTGATAGATTTCAGAAGAATGATGGTCATCCGTTATCTGTAAAGCATCATACGGTATCATCTTTCTCAAGCTTGAAAATAGAAGGAAACAGAAACTTTTTCAGGAGATGCATGAAAAAAGCGATGAGCTACTCCAAGCCAAATGCAATTCTTCAATTTGGCTTCAAGACATCATAGAAGGATACTGGCTGCTTCTTGGACTTGACACATAGCTCCTGGAAGCACAAAAATATGATGTTTCAAACAAGTAATGCATCAATCAAGCCACGACCAACTTCATTTCAAGTCATAAGACGTACCTCTATAGCTTTGGCTAATCGCAGAATTGTTGCTTCAGCCCATGGACGGCCAATTATTTGTAATCCAATTGGAAGTCCTTGTTTGTCATAACCAACCTGCATAACAGATATATTTGGCTTGCTTGACATTGAACTCCTGAAATAATTGAAAGAAGTATCAAGGTCAAGTGAGACATTGAAAGTAACTCACAGGAACAGAAATGGCAGGAAGACCAAGAAGGTTTGGTGCAATTATAAACCGCATTAGATAACCTGCGATCAAAATCATGCATCAGTATCATTTATGACGCAAAAATATGCTGTACTCAACATACCAGCTCAAACTTGAAAAGGAAACTTAGTGTTTTTTACAGGTTTTGGAGACAGTTATATTAGAAGCCACACATACCTGTGCAGTAATTATTCCAATTTGTGAGCATTGATATGCACCAATTATGCAGCTCCAACAAAATAAAAGAGATGGCCTTTGTTGATTCAGCATAATGATGTTTTATTTCATTCATGAGACTAAATAACCGACTCTTTTACAACTTTAGGGAAAGGGGTGTGGCAACTACAAGCTAATTGGCATTTTCTAACAGTATTATTAGGTCGCAGTTGATCCCTCTTTACCAACAGGTAACTTGTGACAACTATATCCGCAATTCAATCACGTCGTGCAAAAAAATAATAATAATAAAGCTGCTTAAGCAATCACATATGGTTCATCTTCATTCCAACTGTTAGGGATTCAAAATGACAACCATAATAGATCTTCAGAGCAGCAAGTATTATTGATGAAGTATCAAACACAGACCGATCAAAACTTCGATTCACCAGCTGAGTCATGATTCAAATTAGTACATGAAGGTTTTGGAAAACAAGAATCACAAGACAAACCTGAAACCTGCATATCAGTCTCCCCATATTTAAGTGCACTTGGAGGTATTTTGGGTGCTGTCATACTGGAATTGGCATAGACAAAAACAACAAAACAAAACAAAAACAAAGAGAATAAAAATCACATTCATTATCCGAAATGCCTTGTGGAAATCCCATATCCAGTTGATGCATGGCAAGAATAATACAATCTTCCAGTTGGATCAAAAGAATTTGAAAGGATAAGTTGCATTTCTGATGACCAGAATTCAAAGTGTAAATCAAGGTATCAATTATTCTAATAGCTGCACCACTAAATCATTCAAGGCTAATAGATGGCAAACATATATGTAAATCTTTCAAAAAACAATCACAACCCATCTTGTTAGTCACTGCATGCTCTATTTCCTACAGGAGCTATCACAATGCAAGTTAAATTCATAAGCAGTTTCACTGCAGATTCAAAAGATTTCATTCAAGCGCAAAATTTGTACACGTAAGGCCAGCGTACCCAGTTGTTGGGGTCACTATGACATCAACCTTTTTGAAGATCTCCATGTGATAGTGCATTATTCTTCTCCTGAACAGGTAAGATCAGACAAGGAAATCATCCAACCATAGAATGGACATCATTCGAGCATAGAGTGAGTAAATGTAATTTTTGCAAAGGTTTAACCTCAAACAAGTGACAATAAATTTCGTTCATGAAAAGGCAGATTCAACCTCACCTTATACACTGGGCAGCAACATAATCTGATCCACTGAATGATTTGAACAGTTTTAGATTTGTACGGACATCATATGTTAACTTTACACCTTTTCTGCAAAATAATGAGGAACAGGAGATCTGTCAATTAAAATCAACCAGAACGTCACCAATTACTACAATCATCTAAAGCAGGCAATTTATGCACTTGAAGAATGCTCATATGACACTGAACTCCACATAAAAGCAAAAGAGGGATACCCATCCTCCACATCAGAGCTTACTCCACATTGTGTTTCACATCCAATTGAAACAAGATGAGCAGTACGCATTTCATGAAGTTCTGGTATTCCAATCTCTACCATCTGTAACCAGTTTCAGTTAGAAAGGAAATGAACATGCCTAACATTGAGATGGTGTTTGTCCAGGAGGAACAGGTTAAAATTAATAGCAATGCAATAAGAACATTGATAATGAAGACATGAAGAACTTACTTCACAGCCATGCGTCTTCATTAGAAGGTTAAGAATGTCCTCACACTTATCAGAGATGTCTGTTGAACTTACATCATTAAACCACTGCAGTGCAATCATCATTTGCAAATGAATGTTATTCAAGGAAAGAATAATGAAAGCAATGTGTGTCAGCAAAACAAAAGGTTTGATTACCGCCGAATACTTTCCCAGTCGCAGTGATCTCAAAGCATCTGTATCTTCATATGATGACAAATTTGGCAAGCAAGGAGGACTCTGCCCAAAACTACACATAATAAGCATAATAGAGGGTAGAAACTTCATTAAATGGATAACCAGAATTCATCCCCCCAATTAATATTTAAATTTAGCATACAGGACCTGAGAATGACAAAAGTAACTGTAAGCTCTGAGTGAAAGGGCTTCTAGCAGTAATAGCTAATTGATATTGAAAAGAAACATCAGGAGAATTGTATTGTCATAACAGATATGGATGATAAAAGCAAAAATACTTGCGATTCTCACCAACACATGACCATATCTAGATGCAGAAAGCAAAGAAATATAATATTGACGTCTTGAAAGGAATAAACTGATGAATTTAGTGATGCAAGAAACCATTACAAACCTCCTAAAAGGTTGAAAATAATACAGTTAATGATGGGATCAATGAAACTTAAGAATTGAGAAAAACAGGGGTAAAATGTAAAGCATTTGATTTTTTTAGAAGACATGATAAAATGTACGGTACCGGATTCAAGCTGATTCTATTCTCAGGAGAACAGCCCAATATTGCTGAATATCTGCAGGGCAACAAATGCAAGATAACTAAGATTTTCTACAGAATAACTAACACACAATAATTCAGCTGATTAACTACAAGGCCGGGCAGAGTTCACAATGTCAAAAAATCAGCCATGCCACATGCTCAGACTTTTGGAACTGTGATCACCAACAAGCAAAAACGATATTGTCAACCACCAGAGTTCAACCAAGTAGCCAAGGAGGTAGGAGTACCTTCTTATCATAAGGTCAAATCCCAATAGGTATGTGGCAGAGGGAGTTGAAAATATTTATACTTCGCAATGTAACAACAGAAAAAAAACAATATTTTCTCTGATAATGCCAAGAGAAGACTTAAAAGTGAAATAATTTCCAGTAAAATTCGAAAACTATGGCTTGTTATATCCAATTCCTATACACCTGGTCAGATTTTTAAGGAACTCTTTAAAAATCAATATATTGTAACCATGTCTATAAAATCCAGTGTATAATTGAAATACTTACATTAGCATGACATCCTCCACAGAAGATGCAAGTGGTCCAATTATTTCCACTGTCCCAGAATCACACAAGGAACTATAGAGCGTAGAAGCCGGTGAAATGGGGTAATAAAGAAATCTCCAATACTCAAAATCAGTCATTGTTAACAACGAGCCATACAAGATTACTCAGTACAAGAGTAATAACAGAAAGGTCCATGGTAAAACTAAAACTAGGTAAATGTTGAAAGCTTACCCTCCTATATCTGTTCGACCATATGTTGTTTTCAATCCTACAATACCACAGAGTGAAGAAGGTATTCTGACAGAACCTGCATTTTCCACAGAACATTAATCCAGAAGTAGGTAGCGGAGAAGTATCTAATGCCAGATTCACAAAAATAAAATTATTAGCACAACCTCCACCATCTGTTCCCAAAGCCGCAGAGCACAGTCCAGAAGCAACAATTGCTGCTGGGCCTGATGAGGATCCACCAGTGTATCTATCCAAGTCATGTGGATTTCTTGTTGTTCTGCATCCAAATAAAATTTCTAAGGACTGTAGACTGACCATGCAATAAAGATAAATCAAAGAGGAAGACAATAGAAACAATTCATATATACTATACATTAAACTATATGTCCAAAATGACTTAGAGTCACATTTCAAGTAACAAACTGACCCATAATTTGAATTGTTTCCAGTTGTTCCCATGCCTATCTCATGCATATTTGCCTTTCCCACAAATATCACACCACAACTTCGCAATCTAGAAACACTAACTGCGTCCTTTTCAACTGGTCGAACTTCATGGATCCATGTTGTTGCACCTATCATTATGATGTGCTAGATTTACAACTAGTTCAAAGAAATCCTTAAATAAATGTAAACCAAAAATTTAACTTCTTGCAAATACTTACCCTTAGTGGGATATGGATAGCAATCTATATCATCCTTGATTGCAATGAAAATGCCATCCAAGATGGATATGGGATTTCCTGCAGAGCAACCACATTTAAATCTCATTAGGTGACATTTAAGTTCATTCAGCCATAGCTCATCACGTCACGAAGATAATTCATCTAAAGTCAGCAATACCTTCCTCAAACCTCCTTGTAGAAGCTGCAGCCAGCTGCCTGACTCTCTCCTCATCAAAAGAAACCAACAACGGCATCGGTGGCTCCTTCTTTTGAAACTCCTTTATTACTGAGATTACGTGCTCTGCAACCTTTATAAGATAAAAATGAGTTCTTTACTTTAAAATTTGCTAAAAAGGAGATCAAGCCCATAGTAATATGACATACCATAGATGGGGTTACAAGCTTTGAACGGTAAACATGTGCATAATCACGTATCTTCCAATACCTAAATGAAGAAGCCAGGCCCTCACTCCAGCTGCTAGAAGGATCATAGTCAGGAAGACACTTCAAGGCTGACTCAACTCGTTCTTCAGGTTTTCCTTGTTCATCGAGGATAAGAATACCAGGTTCTGGCTCTGCGATTTCATAATACTTGCTTTATGTAGCTCCAGTATACAATTCCATTACTTACTTGAAATAGATATGCCATCAACATCATTTTAAACAAAATTTCACTGCAGCAATCCACCTTCACATGTTCCCTTGATAAAGCAATCACTTTCTTTCCATAAATTATATGAAGCTTGAAATATTCTGGAAAGTGAGATATTAACTTTATAAAAGGTCTAGAAACAGGTTTACCTCACAGGTATATAGCAATCTAAATTTATCTACTCAAAAGCTAAAGTGAGAACTTCACCATGCGTCTCAGAGGATAAGATGAGCACACTAAATTACACTTAAGGAACAAGAGGCATATGCACTTGCTTTATGCCCTCATAATCTCATCCCCGGGGTTAACCAATTCAAAATGAAATGGAAAAATGAAAGCTGCACTATATCTTTGACAAAAGAAGAGGGATAAAAAGAGTCAGCTCGTTGTATAGAAGTGAAGAATATAAATAACAATCCTGTAGTTTTGTCTATCCTCCAATAATACTATCTCAACTAGCCATTGATGTGGAATCTACATATGTCCTGCATAAGTCTCATTTGAACTCTACGCCAATGAAGAGATCCATGAAGTAGGAAGACAAAGAGCTTCCTGCCAGAGGTACATGGTCCACAAGAGATGAGGTCAATTTCCTCAACCAAAGGTTCCCTAACCATCAGTCATTTTAAATGATGATCATGTAGCTCAAGCTTTCAAATTTTTACACATGCAGGCCCAATATATGAACACAAATTTCCACTATATGCTCTCGTCTACATAGAGAATGTGGCAACAAACCTTGAGGAGGAAATTCAGGTTTAAACATGGGTTCTTCTGGAATCTTTGTGTTTCGCAGCAACTGGTAACAAAAAGCATTCAAAGCCGTCTTAGTCAATTATCTTTGTGATTGCAGTCAACAAGGTTCCAATCCGCAATGAAAAAGAAGTTTTAAAGGCAGACCTCATTAATCTTGTTTTGCTTCTTCAAGTGCGATATGATCAAAGACCCTATCACTGGAGCTTCAAGAAGCCTTACAAACAACTTGAATATCCAGCCAGTTAGATGTGGAGCTGTGTAATTCAACAAGAACGAGTTACATAATATTTTTCTTTTATTGACAAGCTTATAGTTCCATTTATACATAACAGTACTTGGGGAGGTAAAGGCATAGATGCCCACATAAAGGATGAGAAGAGAGACCTTGGATGATCTCAGGCTCGTACTTGACGGAGGACAGGTCCAAATCATTAGCTGGAACCATTATTCTTTTCTTTCCCATTCTTAGAAGACGAAGTATACTGTCAATTGATCAAACAAAAGAAGAACATAGAATTCTTACACCAATTCCACATTAAAACTCAAAACAAAGAGAAACATATAAACAAACAAATACACAGTAAAGCACTTCATTAATGAGACACAAACACAACTGGGTCCTGTTTCTAAGTAACGAAGTTGCTTGCTTGATCATTCCTTTCAGATCAGATTCGTTTCTTAATTACAGAAAACATGGGTTTTTTCTGGTATCCACGAGTACGCTAAAGAATTCGTCAAATACTAAAATTCGCTTACTTGGTAGTTGGTTTCAGTAATCATTTCTTAGGACGGGAACTCACCTCAAAAACTTGTAAATGTTTCAGTAACTTCAGACAGAATGCCAAAGGAGGGAACTTGAATGCCAAAGGAAAGACCTTTTATTGATTGCAAAAGGTCTTGAGAATTTTGAGGTCGTGGCTTTTAGTGATATAAACAAGAATTGAAGTCTACGGTAGTTGGCAGAAACGAAATGTTGGTTTAGACTTCAGACAGTCTTTCGATTGGCTAGCCACTCGCTTTCAAAAACCACATTTAAACACTACAAACAGTCTTACATCATTCTCAGCTTTCTTCTCCTCCGTTTCTCTTACCTTCCCAAAGTTGCAATCTTCTTTTTTAATGTTTGTTTTTCTTAAGGTAGTTTTCCCAACAACCTACTTGATTTTTATACGGTGAATTTCACCGTTCAATCCCAGCAACCATTTCCATAGCTTGTGGACATATAAAACTTGATATTATCTGAGCAATTCTTTGTCCGGATACAGAGCAACCTTTTGTGAGAGATACCAACTGTAAACCTTTCTTGTCAAACTTTACCTATCGTATCTTCGAATTAAAAATGGGACAAAAGCAATTTCCTGATTTGGACGTCCTTTAAAGGATTGTCATCACCATTTTTTTGGTCGATGCTTCAATGTCTTATTCTTTCTGCTTTTCAGATTTCTGGTCTAATTACGGTGTAAGTGATTATGTTATGTTTTATTAAATATTTTCTATATATTTACGTGATATAAATATATATAGTTGAGGTTTAATAAAATAGAGTTGAAATAAAATAATTAAAATAAAAGATTTGATGGGCTTTTCAAGACCAGAACCAATGGACCATGTTTTTCATCGTCGTATTCACCATTAGCACCTTATTTTCATCATTTCACATTAGATTCCTTTTTTTTTTCATTTTCAAAGAGTGGTTGGCTTAGTTTTAGCATAATAATAACGACTGAAATTTATTATTTGATGCACAAGATAATGACCTAGATTAGATATGCACGGCACCATTGGGATAAAGATTGCAACTTGATTTTATAGGATCTACCGCAATCCCGAACACGATGGCCTTGAGGAATTGAAATCATCTTTATTAGTGCATACTGTGTCACATTTGAGTTAGGTCAAAAGACTCGAAACCAAAAGAATATCAATACATGAATCTTTTAAAAACATAAAGTTAAACCTAAAGAAATGGGAAGACGATTTAAAAAGATTTTTTATCTATTAAAAAATTTGAAATTAAATTTAAAAATAATGTTAAATGAAAATTAATTGATTTATTTTATTTTATAAAAACTTATTAATTAATAAAAATTGACCTGATCAGTTTTTAAAAACAAAGAATTATTAAAGTAAATTGAACCGAAAACTTGAAAACTGAAATAAAAAGTGAAACGGTTCAAGATTTTTATGGTTAAACTAACTAAACCTGTTGATTTTTTAATCATTAGAATACTTCATATTATCATAGACTGCTCCATGCCTTGGCCTTTCCACCAAGTCAACAAATGTACTGGTTTGTTGCATGCTTTGGCCCTTTCACCAAGTCAACAAGTGTTGACTACCAACCGTTGGAAATTGTCTTGCATGCATTATTTTCTTTGTGTGCGTGACATTGTTGTCAATTGTTGAAATTGCGCACAAATTGAAGAAAATGAGATTGAAGAATTTTTGGGACGAAAACTTGAGATTTCAGTTATAATAGAAGGTCGAGTTTGAGGCATCAGTACACCATTTTTCTTTCTTTCAAAACTATCTCTCGCAGATTTCCTTTTGGGAATTTTTTGATTAAAAGGCTTCTTGTGCCAGCCTTCTATAATTATTGTAAGTTCTCCATACATTAGTAAATTTGGCTTACCCTCCGATCATAGACGTAGGTCACATTGACCAAACCACGGAAATCCTCATGTCCTGTCCCATTTATTTTGCCTTTTCTTTATTTTTTGTTATTATTTTTGGGCTATTAAATTCAACCAATTTCCGATCCGGGGGCATTTTCCTTAATAAACTGGTATCAGAGCTTCTCTTGTTGGTCTAACTTACCGTATGTTTTATGGTTGTCACTAAGGTGGATCCTCCACATTAGAAAGTAAATTAGATTTTATTGTGAGTCCAAATAGAACCCACTGTTCCAGTTACATCTTCGGGGTCCATTGCCTCGGTTTTATCTTGCAGGGCCCACTATCTCGGTTTTATGTTGTGAAGCCCACTACTTCGATTTAGTAAACGGAGTTTAATTCTGACTTGGCTATGGGGCCCGCGTCTAGTGCTTTTGTGGGACCCACTATTAGACCCCGTTTCCGGAGTCTAACTCCTACTTGTCTCTAATACCACACATGTTTGGCCCCCGTTTCCGGAGTCCAACTCAGAGGTCATATTCGGAATACACATATCCTATCCTAACATTTAATCGAAAATCTCATGATACTCTTTAATACAATTAAGA
>JANQAP020000553.1:10123341-10142016 GCA_026874005.2 Erythroxylum coriaceum | reverse complement strand
TTTTACACACTCAAAGCCTATTTTCAAAATTCCCATTTATTCACAATTATACCGGAAAAATGTCATGAATGCATGTATAAATATTTTTCATGTGCAAAAATCATCGTTCACAAATGCATGAGCATGAGATGTGTTTTTCTAACCTCTCCGATTGATCTCCCGTGTACCCGTTTCTATAATTCAACCCGTTATATGGAAACGGGATGTTACACTTCTTTGATGACATTTTTATATATAGTTAGACTTGGATTGAGCATATTCAGCATATGCATTTAGTTTTTGAATTGTTGTGAGCACACTATCTTTTTCTTAAGAAATCAAAGTGTACATTCGGGGAGAATCAGGTAATGTATTTGGTCATATTATTCATGGCGAAAGAGTGGAAGTGAATGTAAGCAAGATTAAGGCAATAGTAGAGTGGCCAATACCATAATAGACCAAAGCTCTTAAGGGCTTCTCAGGATTAGCAAGGTACTACAGGAAATATGTTTAAAAATTAAGGGCAAATAGGGGCACCTCTGACTAGCTTGTTAAAGAAGAATGCATACCAATGGGAGAATGAGGTCTATTTAGCCTTCTCTAACTTGAAGAAGGCTCTTCCTAAAATCTCTGTTTTGAGGTTGCCTAATTTTGAGGAAGATTTTATGGTGAAATGTGATGCTTCTAGTGGTGGTATTAGAGCAGTCTTACAACAACGAGGCCATCCAATTGCAATTTTCAATAAAAAATTGGTAGATCATTATTATAAACTCACAATGTATGAAAGGGAGCTTATCAGTTTTGCCAAAGTTGTGATTTACTAAAGACCATATTTTTATGGGAGGTATTTCCTCATTAGGACCGATCACTTCAACCTAAAATTTTTGTTAGAACAGAGGTTAATCTCTTCACCTCAACAACGTTGGATTAGTAAACTAATGAATTTTAATTTTAGGGTGGAGTATAAAGCAGGGCGACTCAGCCGAGCTGCCGATGCACTTTGTTGATGTGATGAGGAGGATGGCTAGGTCTTTGCTCTTTCTAAGCTATGAGCTAACATTTTTTATGTCCTTCAATAAGAAGTGAAAGTCTCAAATGGCTTAAAACAACAGTGGGACAACATAAAGAAGGCAGAGGCTGAAGCCGCTAGGGAAGTGAGGGATGACTTGATCTTTTTCAAGGGAAAGGTCTATTTGCTGTCCATTTCTCCCCTAGTGCAAACCATACTCTCAGGCATTCATAATATGACCTACGAAGGGCTCCAAAAGACTTTACAAAGGGTGCACATAAAATTTTTTTTTAGAGGGAAAAAATTCAGTAGTGGCTAACTTTGTGCAGAGTTGTCAATTTTGTCAACGCAACAAGTGGAAAACCTAAACCCCTATAGGACTTCTATAGCCTCTTTTGTTGCCCCAACATGTATAGACTGATATTTCGATGAATTTTATTGAAGTAGACTTTTATCAAGAAAAACACAGCCGTCAGATTAGAAAAACAACAGCAACTGCACAAGATCATATTGAGGAAAGGTCTCTTCGTTGTGTCGGCATAGGTGTTAGGTTTCAAGTATGAGTAGGAATCCTACATTGGAAAGAGATGAAATTAGTGACGACATATAAATGGAAAGAACCCATAAACCTAATGTCTTAAGGTTTTGGATTAGAGTGTGGTGTCAAGGCCCACGAATATGTTCCCTCACTATTCTCATGATAAAGATCTCTCAAGTAAGTGGACTCCCCATCGCCAACAAGTGGTATAAGAGCCAATGATTCGACAAGGGACTAGTATGAAAACACTAGTCAAATCTCATGGTTGCCATCTCTACATAGAAGAGCAAAGAGACTCCTGGTGGGCCCAAACCAGTGGAGTAGAAGGCTCTTGGTGACACCATATACTCGAACTGCTAAGAAAAAGTCTTTCACCCAAAGGGGAGCTCAAGTCCAATATGGAAGTTTACACTTGGGGGAAAGATTGTTGAGGTTTCATGTATGAGTGAGAATTCCACATTAGAAATAGATGAAATTAGTGAGGGACATAAAAGTGCAAATGACCCATAAAGCTAATGTCTTGAAATTTTAGGTTAGAGTGTGGTGTCAAGACCCATGAATATGTTCGCTCGTTAGGCTTATGATAAAGATCTCTGAAGTAAATTGGTCCCCGATGCCAACACTGGGTTCTTCAGAGAAAGAGGAGAACACAACCAGGGAAAAAGAGGTGGCTTTTCCTGTGATTAGATGCTACACTAGAGTACATAACAGCCATCTTTTATATTTCGGTGGAGCTGCATAATTGGTGCATATCAATGCTCGCAAATTGGAATAATCACAGCTAGGGTTATGAAAAGCACTAAGTTTCCTTTTCAAGTTTGTGCCGGTATATTGAGTACTTAATCTTTTTATGTCATACATGATACTGATGCATGATTTTGCTTGCAGTTATCCAATGCGGTTTATAATTGCACCAAACCTTGAGTACTTGATCTTCCTGCCATTTCTGCTCCTCTGAGTTACCTTTAGTGTCTCACTTGACCATGATCAACATCTTTCCGTTATTTCAGGAGTTCAATGTCAAGCAAGCTAAATTTGTCTGTTATGCAGTTTGGTTATGACAAAAAAGGACTTCCGATTGGATTACAAATAATTGGTCGTCCATGGGTTGAAGCAACAATTCTGTGTTTAGCCATAGGAATAGATGTATGTGTTATGAATTGAAATGAAGTTTATGTTAGACATTTTTGCCCCTAAGGGCAATTTTGTCAATTTCTCATTCAGTGGACAGTTATTAATTGTAATTTGGTTTTTAAATGTTATGTCTATGTCTGGAAATTCACTAAGCAGATGGTTAGGTATGAATCTCTTAATGGTCATCAGACTTAATCTGTCAGACCGGTCCTTAGCTTTAAAGGGTTGCTTTATGAGCTTTCAAGTTCATGGATGTAGGTGCAGATGACTTATGTGTCTGTATGGTCATATCAACCACAGCTATTTCCATAGTATTCAATACATCCTCTGTCCACTTCTTGTATTAAAACCGGTCAGGGTTTCAATGGTGATACTGATTTTATTGAAAGAAATGGTAACTCTTTAGTAACTTTGATTAGATCAGCACAAATGTAGGACAACAATGATACTGAAAGTCATTAAACAGTATCTTTCCTGAAAATCCGGTCACACATATTATGAAACACCTGTGGGCTGAATGCATAATATATGCAACTAGAGGCTATCACAAGGTTGATAGCCTAGCCCGCGTCTCGGAGAGCAATTCCTGTGAAGATAGCGGTGACTTCGGGTTCAATTCGACTTCGAAAAGCTCGGTTGAAGTGTCAGAACCGAAAAATAGGTATTTCCGCATGTCTCCGTTTTTTGCCCTTTCACGTTCGATCCAGGGTACGTGACTAAGGACCCATCACGTATTACAGTTGCTTGTTGCTTGGTTGGTGCATAACTTGTTCAAAACATCATATTTTTGTTCTTCCAGGAGCTATGTGTCGAGTCCAAGAAGCAGCCATTATCCTTCTATGATGTCTTCAAGCCAAATTGAAGGATTGAATTTGGCTTGGAGCGGCTCATCGCTTCTTTCATGCGTCTCCTGAAAAAGTTTCGGTTTCTTCTATTTTCAAGCTTGAGAAAGATAAATCAGTATGATGCTTTACAGATAACTGATGATCGTCATTCTTATGAAATCTATCAAAAATTTTCTATGTTTACATATTATCCTTAGAGCCTTCGAGTATGCTTTGGATGGTTCATTATCAACTCTGCAGTTATCTCAGGTTCATTCACTATAACTCATGTTTCATTTACAGGTTGGTGCTTGAAGCAACCATCAATTATTATGAAAAAACATACACGTGCAAATAAGATAGGACGTATACAGCCTTTTTCAATGCTTGAATGAAGATGTTTTTATGGTATCACTGAATTAATCCTCGAAAGGTAACACGTAAAGCATCCATTCTGACAATAACAATAGAAATAGCATAACAAGGACGTCACAGGATTCCAAGAATGGGCAACTAAACCCAGCCCCAACTTCAGGTCAATGTGTTCGGTCCTTTAGATTATCCTCCTCTGGAAAATTACTTGGTTGATCTAGGCCAGGAGGAATTTTTCCAGGATAGTTAGTTGTTGAAGGATCTGACCCAGCCATGCTGGACAAAGAAGAAGAGAGCATAAGAATCTGAAACAGGACGATACATTCCTCGCCAGGTTTTATAAAACACAAGAAACTCACCTTCTGTCAACAATGATCATTGATCGAAGCTCGCAATTTGCAAAGCTGCGAGTACATAATAGAAACTATTTCTTATTACTTCAGGGAAAGATAGAACAAAAACATAATTAGGAGCACCAATACACAGTATCTAACATGTTAAAATGAAGGATGCATGGCATTTCCCTAACGTAAACCACAACTTCCAACAAATACTTGCGAGTTCTATATAGAAAACTGAACCAAGATATTCATGTAGTAGAAACCGTAGAGCACAACAGAGCAGAGAAGCACTTCCAGAATACATTTCCCTTTTGTTCAAAAACAATGTTATAATTGAAACACAATCATCTCCTGCTCAGCTAAAGTCGAAACAGTAGAAAGATATCATAGGATTTGCATCAGATCAGAACTTAAGCACCCATAAGAGATATAGCCATTAGGTTCTTATGGAAATGTTCGGAACTTAAGCACCCATAAGAACCTAATGGCTATATCAGTGTATGATTTGAGAGAAAAAAAGCATGATGAAACTTGCCGCTGGCACATTTCTTTTTTCAGCAATGGATGACAGTCGCTCCCAAACGCATTTAAGGTATGGAATAAAACCCCACTATGAGTAACTATTGCTATCTCTTTCTCCTTCCTCGTCCACAACCTGTAATGCAAAGTATTCAGGCATGGTAGCAAAATATGTAACAAATCTAATCCATTAAAAATTACCACCTATGAAATGCTTTAAAGATGATATTTTAACCCAGGAATGATCTGAATTTGCATGGTCAAGAATACCTCAGGAACTCTTTATCTATAAACATATGGCAATGCAACAAGGATGTGACAATTTGAATGTTTTAACCTTCTAAAGGCTTAACAGCATTACTAAGATGTCTCTTGCAAACAAATATGAAGTTTCTTAGTTGGTGGAATTCGAAACAATCAATTACTGGCCGCCAAGAAGATTCAAGTTGCATCAATATGTGGCATAGCTTCTAGTTGCAGTCCGAAGATAAAATCCTGTTTATGCTCTTTGGCACGTCCATAAAACTATCCATACACAAACAACGCCATATGAAGGCGAGTAATGATCAACCAACCAGTTCATGAACTTCAATCCCCTGGCAGCAAGTTCATCAGAAGTCTCTCTCACATCGGCCTTCCACAGTGTGTCCTCATCAGTTTCTATCTGAACAAAACCACAAATGGGTAATTGAACGGAGCAGTTACACAAAGAAGAAAAGAAAGAACTAGGCAAGTAACCAAACTTGGCCAGATCCATGATTAGAGAGTTTATACTTGCAGGAAAAAGTAATTGATAGTTGCTGACATTTTGCCTCCGATGACAAGGACAAATACCCTGTGGGAAATAACTACAATTAAGGATGCTTTTATGGACCCCAAAGTTGACAAGCAGATGTGGAACATTGAAGTCTTTTATTCTCTATGAGAGGGTGTGGGAATGGATATCATGGCATCTCAGACATCAATATATTGAGTTAAGCATCAAGCTCTAGACTTAATCAGAGTGTGTAGTCGTTGATAGCATACTGAATAGTTCAGTTTATAAGTACATGATATTAAAGGAAACATAAAAGGAGAACATAGTAGACGCACCAAACGATCTCTACAGTGTTCCACTGCAAGAAATGGTGGGGAATTGAGACTTGAAATTGCTGCTCTACCACTGTTTCCAACATTTGCCACCATAAGTGGCAGTACATCCATGCTATCAGTGTAGTCCCCACCACCAAAAACACCAACAGCTGTCTGCAATGTTCTGCAGGTCATAATGGTCACTTCCTAACAAGATTTTTTCATCTAACAAGCCAAGTTTTTAGACCTCTATCCAAGTAAATACTTTATGATTATTTTCATCTAACAAACAAAGCCCAGAATGAAAAACTAACCAGTACCTTAGCAAGGGAGAAACAATAACCAAATCAATCCTTTTGGAAAGCCCACACGCTTGCACATGATTACGCAGATGGTCAGCCTATACCATAATAGTACACAGTTTTCAGGAGACCTGAACTTAAAGGAGCAAGTTTTCTTCATGAATACATAGAACGCAAAGAATGAGTTATTTTTTCTTTACTATAATACCTGCTGCCAGCCTAGGGTAGTAAGGGGTGCATCAAAATATTCAGCAGAATAGTATGCATTGGAGTTCTTATTTCCCTCTGCATTGTGTGTCCCTTGTGCATGCCTCACCTGGATGTATGGTTTCATAAATGACTTAATTTGCAGGCAAAAGCCAAGAAAAGAATGAAAGTCATCTTTGAGGTCTTTCGGACCATACACGCCAGCATCTTAATATCCGGATATGAATAATTAAAACTTCAATACCAACCAGATGAAGAGTTTTGCAGCGGTGCAATGGAAACAAACTTGGACCTGGATCGCTACCCATTATCTTCAATCTCTCTCTTTCTTACTAGAAAAAGTATAAGAACAACAACACCCAAAATAAATTCCGCTGACTCGTAAAGTTTGGAAAGATCCAATAATATGCGACCTTGTTTTTAACTTGTTTTCAAATTACCCACACAAGTCTTACGAGAAAAGTAATTGTGTTTTATAAGCAATTAATAAATCACCACAGATGAATTGCAGTAGCTAACATAGGTTAAACATCATAGAGAAGTACAATCGCATTAAAAAGTTACAACCTTTGTTGCTGAAGTATAGATGTTGTTGAGACATACCAATCCATCATAACAGGGCAAGATGTGTCTTATTTCTATTATAAGATGAGTTATAAAACCAACCACTTTTATCAGAAGTTCATAAAATCAAGAAGTCAACAAACTAAAACCAAGAGAAAAATGCAAAATTTGAACAAAGAACATCAATCTTCATATGTAAACATAGAGATTGTGACACATTTACCAGGGAAAGAAGCGTGGAGAGGAAGAGAAAAGACATTTTGGTGAGAGTGACAGAGATGACTTGAAGATGGAAGGAATGGGGTGTAATATAAACGAATCCACGAATCATTAATGTGCAGGTGGCATAAATAATTACACTTTGTCTCTCAAGTCTCAACTTAACAGCATAACCAAGGAATGGGGTGTTTTTCTTTTTTAGTCCCAGAGAAGAAAATGAGAGCCTTTTTTTTCAAGCACAAATTTGTTTTCCATGCTCGACTTCTTTCATCAATCTGTGGTATCATCTCTTTCTTTTATTCAAAACTAACGAGAGGAAGAGGAAAAGGAAAGAGAACAAATGCCTATGCTGCATATTCCAAGCATAGGCATTTTTTATTTAAATTCTTCTCCACTTGCCTTAAAAGAAATTTCAATGTAGGGTAAGGTTGACTGACTAGTTTGTAGTCTTCTTTAAGTTCATAGAATATCGAATCAATTTATATTTTTATTTTGACAAGAGCTTCATCATCTCGTGGATGGAAAAAGGGAAACCGTGTTGACTAACTCATCCTGGACAGGTTCAAATAGATACCACCATATCCACAGGTCCCTTTCACCAGAGTTTAATGCCTCCGTGTCCAATAATGTTCTACCAATCTTTTTGTGCGCTATGTGGTAAAGAGAGACCTTGGGTGATCTGAGGCTCGTACTTGACAGGAGACAAGTCCAAATCCTTAGCTGGAACCATTATTCTTTTCTTTCCCATTCTTAGAAAACGAAGAATACTACCAATTGATCAAACCAAAGACGAACAGAGAATTCTTACACCAATTCCACGATAAAACTAAAAGGAAAGAGAAGCATATAAACAAACAAGTACACAGTAAAGCACTTCATTAATTAGATACAAACCTGTTTCTAAGTCACGAAGTTGCTTGCTTGATCATTCCTTTCAGATCAGAGTCCCTTCTAAATTACACAAAACATGGGTTTTTTTTTTTTGTCTTCGCGAGTATAATGAAGAATTCATCAAAGACTAAATTCGCTTACTTGTTAGTTCGTTTCAGTAACCATTTCTTAGGACAGAAACTCACCACAAAAACTTGTAAATGTTGCAGTAACTTCGAACAGAATGTTAAAAGAGAGAGGTTTTATTGATTGCAAATGGTTTGTGAATTTTGAGGTCGTGGCCATAAGTGGATCAAGTGATAGAAACAAGCATTGAAGTCTACTATTTTTCAGAAACCAAATGTTGGTTTAGACTACATATAGACTTTTGATTGGCTAACCACTTGCTTTCAGAACAACATTTAAATACTACAAACAGCCTTGCATCACTCTTATCTTTCTTTTCCTCTGTTTCTCTTACCCTTCCCAAAGTTACAATCTTTTTTTATACAAAAAGGCTCAAATTGGACCTCCAACTAGGAATGCTAATGGTCGGGCCGAGCTCGGGCCGTTTCTGGCCCAACCTTGCCTAACTATGGGGCTAGGTGGCCCGTGGCCCGTGGCCCGATGGGCTAGGATAGGTCAGGCCAACCCAACCTACTTTGTATTTTTTTTTTAAAAGTCAAAAAACGACATCAATTTTTACAAACCAACGTCGTTTTGAAGTAACGGTTAGGCCGTGGGCTGAGTCGGCCAGGACCATGGCCTAGTTGAGTCGACCACTTTTAGCTCGTGGCCTGCTCATGACCCGATTAACCCGGACCGAAATTGACATCCCTACCTCTAACTAGAGATAAGAGTACCATACCAAGCCACTTGCTTTCAAAACTACATAATAGCTTACATCACTCTCATATTTCTTTTCCTCTGTTTCTCTTGCCCTTCCTGAAGTTACAATCTTTTTTATGGCTAAAATGTAATTTTTTTAAAAAATTTGGACTAACCTATCCCTCGTATATGTGAGCGACTTATAGTTGTAAATTACTAAATTTTGACTTGTGAGTTTGGAAATTGAGGATAACAGATAGATGAGTTTGATTTATTTGAATTTTGGAAATTGAGGAATGAGATTGAGGATTTTATATAGAATTACAGTATTCAAAATTTGAAATTTAGGTTGTATTTTGGCATTTGTGTTGTTTGGATTCTAGAAATTGGGAATTCAATCATTCAATATAGAATTGAAGTTTGTGTTATTGTTTAAAATTTGAGAAATATTGAATTAAATGTTGGTCTTTGTTATAAATTAGCTTATATATTATAAATTGATTTCTTAATATATAAAATGGGTTAGTCAATTTAGGATGAATTAGATTTATATGAATTAAGTTAAAGATATGAGTTTATGTTTAAATCATATAATCACACGAAATGGATTATATTTAGGAATTTATGGTTGAATAATGTGATTACACAAACAAAGTTATAAATATGACTTATGAGTTTATGTTTAAATTATGTAATCACACAAAATAAGTTATAATTATGAGTTATGGTTGAATTATGTAATCATGCAAAATGGTTATAATATCGACTTTATGGTAAAATTATGTAATTACAAAAAATGAATTATAATTTTGAGTTATGACTTTATGTTTAAATTATGTAATCACACGAAAAGGATTATAGTTGTGAAAGTGTAGCAATCAATATATATATTTGAAATTTAGGTTAAGAAACATGATACTTTGTTAGATAGAATGTGCTTAACCATCAAATTTTCTTAAGGAATCATTTATATAAGTTTGTGAAGGTCACTTGCACTCACGCACGCCCACACACACACACACACATATACCATATGATTGTTGAAAAAATGTTTATTATACACAACTTGATTTTGATATGAAGTTATTAAGTTAATTTTAATATGTGATTTCATTTATTTTTACAGATAAATGGAGGGAAGTTCAAGTGCACCTGATAATTTAGTCGCTTTAGGTATAATAAGATTTGGTAATCCAACTTGGGCTAATGCTAGCTTGGTTCTTAGAATGAAGAACTATATTATTTGTTTGTATTGTAACAAGCATTTGAAAGGTAGAGGAATCATCAAATTAAACAAACATTTTGCTGGGATCAAAGGTGATATAGAGCCTTGTAAGAAAGTGAGTCATGATATCAAATGGCAAATGAAGAATTTTCTTAAAGAGTATCAACATGAGAAAAATACAAGGCAAAGATTGAACTACAAAATTGGTAGTGAAAGTTCTTTAATTTGTTAGTGTTCAGGATGATAGTGAGGATGTTAAAGGTGGTAGTATTACTACCCGACAAGAAGGAAACATTGCACATGATGTTAGGAAAAGTAGAAGACAGGTGTCTAATTTTTTCGCATCGTGAACAACTCTTAGAGCTTAACCTTCAATCTGTAATGTCTTACAATCTACAGAAGCGACTCATAATATGAACATGGAAATGGAGAGATGGTGGTATGATTCAGGTATAGCATTCAATGTTTCCCAATCTTATTATTATCAGCCTACAGTGAATGCTTTACCTATTACAGTTCAGGATACAAAGCTTATTCAATTGATAACTATAGAGTAAACTTCTGAGCAGCTGTGTTTATGAAATAAAAAGTTATTTGGATGAAAGAAGAATGACTTGGATTACTTATGGGTGTTCAATCACATGTGATAGTTGGAAAAATAGAAGACATAAGCCTATTATTAATTTTTTGTTTATTCTATAAAAGGGACAATATTTTGTAGTCTATTGATATATCTAGCCTTATTATGAATGATGATACTCTATTTCAAATATTTGATGAAGTTGTGAATGAATTTGGGCCAAAAAATATTGTTATGTTCATTAATAACAATAATTCCACTTATAAAGTAGTTGAAAGAAGATTACAAAGTAAGTATAATTCTTTTTATTGAACTTTATGTGCTGCACATTACATTGAATTGATTTTGCAAAATATAAAAGATGTTAGGTATTTTTTATTATTGATGAGACTATGCCAAAAGCAAAAAAGTTAACCAAGGTTCATCTACAATTGTGCATAAAATTTAATGAGAAAGGATTTCATCAATGGTAGGAATTTATGTCGTCCTACTATTATAAGGATTGCAACTAATTTCGTATCACTTCAGTATTTTATTTTGATAAAGAAAGAGTCAAGTGATAACTAGGTTGCATCTTAGCATACTAGGTCAAATGCCAGATTGGAGGCTTCTAAAATCATACTTCAAGATAATAAATTTTAATCCCAATGGCAATTTGTCATCCGAGTTTGTGAACCTTTGGTGAGGGTACTTTGTCTGACTGATAGTGATAAGAAAGCAACAACGAGTTATTTTTATGATGCCATAGAGAGGGCGAAGTAAGTAATTAAGACCAATATGAAAAATAGGTCTTCTTTATACATACCTTATCTTGCGGCCATCAATAAGATATGAGAAAGATAACTTTACTCTCCATTATTTATAGCTAGGGCATTTTAATCCTGGTGTTTATTTTATACCAAGTTTTACAAAGAAAGTTGAAGTCAATAAAGAAATGCTATTAACTATTATAACAATTATTGCCCGTGAGATAATGCAAGATTTCCTAAGCTCATAAATGGAGATTTATAAGGATAGTTCTGGTGATTTTGGGATTGCTATTCGTCAAAGAGACAAACTAATGAGTTAGGTTTTTTTTTTCACTTTTGTTATTTATTGAAAATTAATCATCACTTTATTTTGTTTATAATGCTACTTTTGTTGTCTTACAATTGCTTGGTGAGACCAATTCGGAATTGGTGTTCCAGAATTACAAATGTTTGCAATTCGAATTCTAAATCAATGTGAAAGGAAATAGAGCACATTTAAATTCATCCATTCAAAGAAATGGAATATATTGGAGTGCAAAAGATTGAGCGACTTAGTCTCTGTTTGATACAATTTAAATCTTTGGGAAAGCTATGTTATTTTCATTATTAAGTTGGATATAATTTTTATTAATTTCTTAATTATTTTATTTTACTTTTTACTAGGACTCTTAATAGAATAAGTGGTTATGTAGATTCAATTTGCCTTGTTCATATCTATCTTTTGGCGTATTAGGTTTCTATAGAACCAGATCTGATAGATGGGAGTGACTTGGAAGATAATCTTGGATGAGAAAGTATTGACATGTTACAATAAATTTAAATGATGGTGATGATGAAGCTCATCTCAACGATGAGGATTTTATGCCAAATTAGAATTGTGGTCAATGTGATTTGAGCAAGTATTCGATTGAATGAAGTTTCATGTTTTTATTTCTTCTCTTCTTTCAATTTCACTTATATTTGATGTATATGTTCAATTTTATATATGCCTTATGCAATATAAATATAATTCTATTTTTTTTTTCAAGATTCACTTATAGTTGGTTGTTTTCTCGGCATGAGTTTTTGTTGTAAATTGTAATTGTTAGAGATTCATGAATATTTAATATTATTTTTATTTGATGCTTTGATGTAATCGTTATTTATTATATGATGAAATTGTAATATTTTAAAAACTTTATATTGTCTTTAATTTTGTATTTGTTTGATGATTAAATGATCTTTTGTCATATTAATTATGATTATTATTTATATGTGAAATATGTGAAAATTAATATTAATAAAAATAAAAAATGTTGTTATTTTAAATTTTATTATTATAATTTTTGGAGACTTGGTTCATATTAAATTATAAATTATACAGTACAATATACTGAGGGATTATTTTACAATTTTAAAAAAATTTAGAAAATTTAAAAAATTATCTGAAACGGTACTCAACATTGACTGGTACCGATATAGTACCATACCATAACTTAATTAGGTATCAATACCGGTACATTATTCATCTCATTGCTTCCAACTCGTAAATTGTTTTTGTCAAAGTAATTTTAAAAATTTTAAAACTTTCTCTTTTAACCCTAACTTTACCAGAAGATTGAGTTTGTGCAATAAGCTCTGCCCTTATGGCAGTGTGTCAAGCTTTAGTGACCTGTTAATATGTATTTATACTATTGTCTCACAACTGTATCTTATTTCTTCAGCTAAAAGATGTTGATTGAGAATGTAAATGATTCAAAAACATATGATTTGATTTATATTGTTGAAACCTATAGAAGAGTGGAGGTTTATTTTAAAGGTGAGTATAATGAAGAGAAAGCGTCAAAAGCTAATAATATGGATGATGGTGATGATAACATAGGTCCAAAAAATAGTGAAGAAGAAGATAATCATTACACAAATGATGAATTGCTTGTCTTAGGAGTAGGTAATATAGCTGATAGAGCAAACATTGCAAAAAAATTGTATTACTAAATGATAATAATAATAGTGGTATGCCTATTAAAGATGTGCATGTTAAACAAAAGTTTTGAATAATATGAATGATGGTGAGCCTGATGTTTTAAATTCAGAGCATTAATTTTTATATCCTAAGTATGACGATGTTGCTACTAAGCATGATAGCGATAATACTATGCATGATGATTTAAATATTGAGCATAATGTATGTAATGTTAATGATATGCCTAATGCTTCTGCTAATGATAATGTCCCTAATAAGGATGTGAATAATGCTTCTACTAAAAGTGATAATAGTAATAGTGATCTGGTGACTGTTTTGGAATATGAAAATGAAAGAGATGATGATGAGATCCAAGTTTTTAGATTAAAATATAAAAATAGGAGGTCCAAGAAAAGAAATAAAGATATGGCTATGAATAATGATGCCGAAAACAATGAAAGTGAAAAAGGGCATGAATATGACTAGGAGGATTTTGTTTCTAAAAAAGACAATGAGTATATTAAAAGTGATGATCGAAGTTAATATTATACAAGCTCAGATGAAGATGCTAACAGTGCATGGAGAAAAGGTAAATGTAAAAACCTATACTATGATCCAGCATCTAATATTCCTACTTGGGATGTAGGTTTGAACTTTAAAGATGCAAAAGAATTCAAGGAGTTCATGATTAAATACCTTACTGTAAAGAGTTTGGGTCTAAAATACATATAAAAAAATGAGAAGTTTCAAGAAAGATTGGTATATAGATCATAATGCACTTATTAATTTTTGCAAGTTTGGAGAGAAATGACAATAATTTTTTATGAAGAGATATGAACTTAAGCACAGTTGTACAATAACAAACATTAATAAACTCATCACATCAAAATGTATTGCAAGCCACTAGAAGGACAGGATTGAATTACAACCAAAAATCAAGGTTGTTTAGTTAAAGACTTTATTAAGGAAGGAGTTAAAAGTGTATGTGAGCTTTAACACTTGTAAAAGAGCAAAAGCAATTGTCATCAAAATGATGCATGGGTGTCATGTGGAGGAATTTGCTAAACTCTTAGGATATAGAGAGGAGGTGAAGATGAAGAACCCAAGTATAACATAGGTAATTAGAATAAGCACAAATAATGAAGGTAAAAGGATCTTTGCTAGGTACAACATTTTTTAGTGCTTATAAAAGGGGTTGGATTGAAGGTTATAGACCATTAATAGGACTATAGATGTTTCTTAAAGGGAATATGTAAAGGACAATTGTTGGCTACTGTTAGAAAGGATGGAAACAATCAAATGTTTCCTATTGCTTAGGGTGTAGTTAATGTTGAATATACCAAAACATGAAAGTGGTTTTTAGAACTTCTCATTACAGATCTACAACGTAGAGATAGTAATGGCTTTACATTTTATGCCTATATTGAATTAATAATATGTGCTTATTTTTTTATATTGTTGTTAAGGGTCTACTATATGCAATGAAAATAGTTTTACCGAATGTTGAGTATAGAATATGTACAAAGCATATTTATGCTAATTGGAGACAGAGATGAAATGGAGACAATATAAAGTTTTAGTTTTAGAGGACAACTAAAGCAACATTTATTTCCAATTTTAATGATCAGTTGCATATGCTAAATGATTTAATATCAAGTTGCATTAAAGCTCTATTAGAATATCCTAATGAGACATAGTGTAAGACATATTTTAGTGTTAATTTTAAATGTGATTGTCTGGATAACAACATGAGTGAAACCTTCACTGATTGGATTTTAGAGGCTAAGGTGAAGCCTATAGTTAACATATTTGAGCATATTAAGAAGATGATGATAAAAAGGGTGCATACAGAAAGGAATTTAGGGGAGAAAAGGGAGTTCGGGCCACGTTAGGGGAGAATAAGAAAAGGGAGCTTTAGTTGCTTTGTTGATTGAAATAAAGCTGATGGATATAAAATTGAGCATATATTAGATAAGTTTGTGTGAGAATTATTAATTGTAGTTGTACTTGTAGATATTGGGACTTGACAGGGATTTTATGCCCATATACTATGACTTCCATTTTTCATAATTACCAAAATCTCAATGACTATATTAAAAAATGATATAACAGAGAGAGGTACCTGTAAGCATACAGGCATTTCCTCAAGCCACTTGATGTATAAAGATTTTGGCCGCCGTGCGAAGTTATGAAGTCACTTGAATAAGGAGAATTCCTTGTCGGCCTAAAAGAAATATGAAGAAAGAGAAATTTAAGCAACCTAAAACAAGAAAAGTGATTAGACATAGAAGAATGACTTACACCAAATATCGACAACAAGGGCATAACCAAAGGTCGTGCAAAAGTCTAATAAATGTAATAAATTTCTTATCAATTATTAAACTTATTTTTATGTTACCATTTTGTTACTAACCAATCAATGTTTGGAAAATATATAGGTACCAAGATCATCTAGTAATAATGTAAGGAGAAAACAAGGACTTCAATCCACAAATTCAGTGCATACAAAAAATGATTAGATGAGGAGGAAGATGCAGAGTGAGAGGAATAGGTAGAGGCAAGACTATGGGCATAGGTAGAGGGAGAAGGATGAGTGGATATAGAGTACACTTCAATGAGTTAACTGGCTCAATTTAGGACCATATTCATTTTGATGTTTAAACAATATGGAGATAATGTTTAAATTATAAGGTCAGGTAGCTCATAAGGATCCATTACTACAGATTCTAATACCCAAACTGAAATTGACTTTCAATCAAGAGGATTGCAATGGAATGATGGAAATAACATCACTTCATCTACCTTATCCAAAGAGAGGTATGCAAATAGAAGAAGGTTTGGATATTCAACCTTTAGAGGAAGTAAAACTTGATTTTTGAACTTGTGGTGAATTTCTCTTTGTGAACTTGCTTGTGAACTTGTTCCATTTCATATATGTTTGGAAATTGAAGTTATAATGAACTTGAAGTTGCTTGGAATTTGAAGTTGAAAATTCAAGTTATAAAATTGCTTGTTATAGTGACATATTAGAAGTTGGTGAAATGGAAGTTAGTTAAATGACTGTTGAAGTTGGTATGGTATTTATTCCTTTTAGGAGTTTGTTAAGTGATGAAATTGCCATTTGGGAGTTGTTATGGATATCATGTTCATTTGATTTACTAACAATTGAATACAAGATGAACTACAAATATCACTAGAAAAGCTAATAATATATATTTCCCTATAAGTACAATAAATTCTTTATCATGGTACAACATCAAATTTATAAAGTTCATATTCTTCGACTTATCAATAATTATAGTTATAAAAATAACTATAAATATTACAGCGCACACTATAATTATATCTCACATTTTACAATCTTCTTGTCTCAGATGTTGTATATTTTAGTGCTATTTTTACTTTTTCCAATTTACTTTATAGCTCATGCACATACAATTTTTTAACTTCTTGTTCTTAAGCTTCAACCTCTAATTCTCAAGTCTCAATTTATTTATAATGCATTTCACTTTTTAATAGAAATCTTCATTCACCCAACTGAAAAAATTACATCCCCTTCCTACAATAATTATTATTAATTACCAATAACAATTATCTTATTAAATACTAGTAGATTGATTATTAAAAAGGAAAATATCTCATAGTTTGGGCATTCATCAAATCTTATTATAGGATTGTCATTGGTCCGAGAAGTAACCAAATGGCTTCGACTTCTACATTGGTAAAAAACTTCTTCACTGTATTGCTTTCTAATACGACCCCTTCCAGTTGAGTTTAAAGATTCAATATCCATTACAATTAACAAAACCATATAAAAATTAAAAATGAAAACAAGATTCAGGACGTTAAAAAATCAATATAACTTAATGTAATAAAAAACTAACATGAATTTAGTATACTAAATGTGTACTAATAGTTTGTGAAATTGGGTTTACTCTTAAATTTTAAATTAGGTTTGCTCCTATAAGTTCAATGTGTTATACTTCAATTTATTTTTCTCCTAAAATAAATTGAAATATTACACAAAACAACTACCAAAATAAATTAATCCTCTATAATCTGCATAGTATATGATTTGGGCTTTTTTTCTTTTGCAAAATCTGCATAACTTGATAAATGTTAATATCTATGATTGTTAGTGTATCCTAATATAATATGCATAGTATACAATTTGAGCTTTTTTCCTCTGCATTATTTGCATATCTTAATATCTGTTAATGTCCATGATTTTAGTTTACGAGTCTTAAACCAAGATGTCGTTTCATCTAACATGCATTCAAAGTACTACCTCCCATAAGAAAGAACATAATTAATCCCATGATAAAGAACATGAGTTATTATGGATAAAGAATAAATTTAACAACTTATACTACCTATGTATGCACTGATTTCACAAATCACGTATATGTTGGAATGTGACTGCAACAATGGTTGATTTAAAAACAACCAAGTAATGGTGAGTTGAGATTAGCAACAACCAAAGGTTAAATTAGTAAGAAACAAGGGATGAACCCACATGAGATAACAAAAGTCAGATGAACCCACAGGAAGCAACAAAACCCATATTGCTCGTGCACTGTAGGAGATAGAGGAACCTTATTTGAATCAAGATGCTAGAGATAGATGTTAGAGAGAAATGAAACCTTAATATTTATTGGAGAGATTTACCTATGCACGAATGCTGGAGATCAACTGTAGAGAAAAATGCTAGAAGACATAGGTGTTGGAGAATTGAGCTACTGGTGTTTTACTTAAAGTTATGTTGGACCTTCTTAAATTTCGCATATCAACGTAACCTTTATTAGGTTGTTGTTTTGTTATGTTGAGTTATTAACATATTGTTCTATTTTTTAGCAAAGTAACAAAATAGCCCTTCTTATTATTCATTCTAACAAATCCAATACCACCGTTGCTGAGCATGTTGTACAAACTCAATCTCCCGATGAAGTCAATGCTAAAAGATAAAATTTTAAAAAGTATAAGGTTACTTTGGCAAAAAAATAAAATTTACAAAACTTTTGTACTCCTCACACTTAAGTTGGAGAACTAATTTGGACTTTTTTTCCCTTTTCATGTTTGATTTCCCAAGTAAATTTTTGTAAGGTCAATTTTACCATTTAATCCTAGTAACCAGTTCCTCGTGGGCAAATAAAACTTGATATTATCTAATAAGCAATTCTTTGTCTAGATACCGAGCAACTTTTTGCGAGAGATATCAGCTGTCTTAGCTTTAAACTTTCCTTATCAAACTTTACATATCGTACCTTCAAACTAAAAATGGGACAAAAGCAATTTCCTGATCTGGACGTTCTTTAAAGGATTGTCTGATAGAATTTTGTTAATATTTTATGGACTAGCATAATAAACATAATTTTGTACAAATCCCGATTAATTTGATGTCA
>JANQAP020000553.1:10098070-10109423 GCA_026874005.2 Erythroxylum coriaceum | reverse complement strand
AGTATTGAGAGGTTGTTATGTGGATAGAGGTCGAATGATTGAACAACTCATGGTTGACTCGGTGAAAAGTTTTTCAATAGGAAACACAAATCAAGTACGATTTCTTACTTTACGACTCATGTTCGTGTTTTGATTCAAGTTATCGATTATTGAGATATTTACGTAAATTATATATAAAAAAAATTTCACTATGCCCGTGCTTCGATTACGATTGGTTTCCAACAAAAGAAAAGTAATGAGATTAGAAGAAAAGTTACTTCAATAATCACTTGATCAATTCGCTTTAACCACATAATTGAAGCAAACAAAATTAATTAGAACTATATAAATTTATGTGTTAATAAAAGAGAAAATATAGAAGTATATGTTTTTTTTATGGTGATTAAAGGAAAATATGGCATAGACATGTTCAGGAAGACCTAATTAGAACATCAATGGATATGATTAATTTGATTTAACTATAAATAGTCATATAATATTTTATTTCAAGCATTTAAGAGTTCAGATTTGTGAGAAATCTCATATTCTCAAACTAGCTAGTGAGTAATAAAAATAGAGAATTAGAGTAATAATAACTTTTATGTTTTTGCTTCTCCTTCGTCCATATAGTCCAATATTATTGACATAGGATCATATTGAATTTAATTTTTCTTAAAAAGTAGTCTTAAAGCTTGAATTAGGTTTATGTATCTACTTATTATACAATATCTTATGTAGCTACCATTATTAGTAGCTCATCCACGTCAAAAATTAAATTAGATTATGATTTACAGTTGAAAGTATTGAGTACTATTTATATATACAATTATTATTTATATGAAATAGAAGGAGTTATTTATTTTAACTTATAGATGAAAGTAATAGTTAAGGCTTACAATGGAAGGGATTGACTCCTAAAATATATAGTTCGGGTTTGAGTAAGCTGTCCAAAATAACATCATTTTGAGCGAACGATCAGATATCTTGTGCTTTCCAAATCAGGCACAACTCATTGACTTCTGATTGAGCCCGAACTCAATTGCTATACCTAGTAATAGTGACTAAGTTTAAGATTTAGAACCTAATCAAGAGCAATTTCTTGCTATGGAAGTTGAAGATGCATGCTACCCTAACTACGGGCAATTAATTAGCAACAATTGGTGAAAGTTAACAAGCTTCACAGTTGACACCAATTGAAAAGGAATAAAAGTGAATGTTATTGTAAATTTTTATATAATTTTTAGCTAATGAAGTTTATCAAACGTAGAGGAGAAGAAAACAACAAAAGAGATATACTATTATCTCACAAAGCTATATGAAGCTAAGTTACTCCACACAAAAATTTCTTAAATAGGAACTTTGTACTCTTTGGGTGTTAGGATCTACTTTGGTGGCTAAGCACATCAATACTTTGACTGTTCTATTCTTTCAGCTTGCATCGGTGGACTATAGGTTAGAAAAACATGAATATGCTAAACTTTTACTTATGAGTCTACTTGAATCATATGGATAGCTTATTGCGATTTTAAACAATAATGTTCATATAAACTATTTAGTTTTTAAAAATGCTATAGTCATAGTTTAGAAAGAATAGAGTTAGTTTAAATTCACAAGTTAAAGCCTTGATAGTGATAAGAGCAAGATTGAAAAAATATGATCCATGTGGGAGCAAAAATAATAGTAGATCAAAATCTAAAAATAAAAACAATTTAAAATATTACAACTATGACAAGAAATATCACTTAATGAAGGATTATTAGATTTTAAATAAGAAACTTTTTAGTCCAGAATGAAATTTTGCTAGTACTTAAAATCATGTCAATCCTCAATATTGTGAAACAACAATAACAATTCAAGCATGAATAGACTACCTAATGTATATCTCTTTAACTCAAGAGCTATATTTTACATGAACTTTTAAAGAGAATAGTTTTATCATTATAAACCTATTTAGGAATATTTATGTATATTGTGATGACTATCCTTTAAAGGTAATTGGTGTTAGAGCCATCAAGTTAAAAATGTATAATCATACAATTCTTTAGGAGTGTTAACATATCCATAAGAGTCAACAATTAGTTATACTATTAATTATCATTAATATATAATTAGGAATGTAATTCACATAGATTAAGGGATATTTTGAAATTTGTATAGCTAAAATATGTACAAATGCTCCTTTCTACAAGAGTTGAAACATATAGTGAATTATAAACTTCATTCCAAACTTTTTTCTCTGCTTCATACAAAGAGATATGACTGTATTGATAGTTTGAAGAAGAATTTGTTATCTCTAAGATGACTAGATGATCTTAACAGTGAGATTGAAATTAAGAATAAGTTTTTGAAAATAATTTAAAGTGTATTTATACTTATAAAAAGAGAAATGACAAGTGAAAACTTATACAGGTTAAAGGGAGAGACATTATAAAGTTTAAGTAAAGGATCTTTAATGTTATGCTATTAGAAACCTAGACATATATTTAAATAGAGGATGGAGATCTTTTTTAAACATAAGCTACTCTCCAGCCTTACAAAGATATCATTTCCTTTTTATGAGCATTGTGTTATAAGTAAGCAATACCACATAAAGTTTAACGCATCAAACTTAAGAAGAAAGATTGTTCTTAAATTGGTTCATTATAATGTGTGAAAAGCACTAGTTCCTTCCTTATAAGGAGCAAAGTATTGTTTATTTTTTTAATGATTATTTCAAGAATTGTTGGGTTTATCTTGTTAAGAGGAAAATATGTTTTTTCAAAGTTGTTAAAGAAATTAAACTTGATTATACTGAAAAGATTAGGACATATAATGTAGGAGAATGTAATTGTAACCAATTTGACGCATTCTACACGTAAGAGGACATCAAAAGATGATTCATTATAGCATACACTTCTTAATAATATAGAGTGATAATGCAGATGAACGTAAATATATTAGAAAGAATAAGAGTAAAGTTGAGAGTTTTAGGCCTTGATAAAGTTAGAAAAAAGCAATCAATACTACTTGTTATATAGTGAATCGAGTTTCATCAAAAGGTATGTTGAGCACGACTATAGTCAATTGGATATTACCTTTGTAGAAGATAAGTCAAAAAGGAAAGAAAAAGGCAATTACACTTCACAAAGAATTTTAAATATTATGATATATTGAAAAAATAATTTCAACAAAAGATTTCTTCTAAAGTAACACCAGAGCAAGATATCTAATAACTTAATCATTTTGAAGCTCTAAAAGTTCATCAATTACCAAAATGGTATTTAAGTAATGAAATAAATGGAAATATATCATATTACCTTTAAACAAAGGAAAGGGAGTGATCTACTCTTCAAGAAGCACTACATAATGCAGACGCCTCTCAATGGATGACAACAATACAAGTGAAAAATAAAGCTCTTTATAAATACAAAACTTAGGAACTTATGTCATTACAACGAGAAAGGAAGCTAATTGATAATAAAAGGCCATTCAAGATAAAATTGAATGGTGATGAGCAATTAGATCTTTAATGGAGTATTTTCTCTTGCAATCTGACTTATGAAGGTTAGAGAAGTCTTAGTGATATGTGTTATAGTTGATTATAGCTGAAGTCTTAGTGATATGTGTTATAGTTGATTATAGCTAGAAAATTTAGATGTAAAAATGACTTTCCTTTATGGAGATATTAAAGAAGAAATTTATATGCTCCACAAAAAATTTTGAAGAAAAAGAAAATGAGAACTTAATTAATAAGTTAGATAAACCTACAATATAAAATAGGCACTGGGATGTTGGTAGAAGAGAATTGATATCTTCATAATAAATTTTAGATATAACATATTTAATATAGATCCTTATGCATAATTTAAGAGATTCAGTGATAATGATTTCATTATCTTATTGTTATATATAGATTGTATGTTGGTTGTGTATCCTAAAAAAGATCATATTAAAAAAAATAAAGGAATAGTTAGTTATAGAAGTTGATATAAAGGATGTAGAACCTAAAAAAGGAGATTCCAATGGTGCAAATTCATCGAGATGAAATAGTAAGAAGATTAGAATTTTTCAAAAACATAATCTAAAGAAGATTTTGCAGCTTTTTGATATGTAAAGTTGTAAATTGATTTCTACCCTTCTTCCTATTAATTTTAACTTATCCTCCATTATGAGTTCTGTTAGTGAAGATAAGAAAATGGATATCTCAAGTATCATATACATCAATAATGGGGAGTTTGATGTATTTTATGATTTATATAAGATTAGGAATTGCATATATAGTAGGAGTAATTAGTCGATATATATTAAATATTAATAAAGAGGATCAAAGCACTGCATAAAGAATTTTAAGGTATACTAAAAGGACATCTAATGTTACATTACAATATAGAGGATTATATTTTATTATAGGTAGATAAGTTGATTCTGATTCTGCAATAAATTCCATATAATTTATGTGTTCACACTTATTAGCTATACTATAAATTGAATTTTGATGCTGCAATTAACTATCATTTCATTAATAATAAAAGTATAATATACGGAAACTAGATAAGTAAGTAGAGAAGATGTACGATTAAATTTGGTATTTAAAGAACTCAAATATAAACAAAAGAAGATTTTCTTGTTTTGTGACATTTAAAATTCCTTGCATATTTGAGTTTAGTTTCATTTTTTTTATAAGAAAGTGGAAGAAGGAAGTGTGCATATATAAAAAAATTTAGATTAAAGAAAATGTAATGATGATAAGTTTATTTGGTGTCAATCCTTTTGTGAACTGATGAAAATATAAGCAACACAACAATTATAAGGTAGAAAGAATAGTGTAAAACTGATTAATTCTCAATCAAATCTCCAAGTGAGAGATTTAATAAATAAATAAATTATAATTATATATTTATGTGCTAATAAAAGGAAATAAATTAGAATCATATGTTCTATTTGGTGATTCAAGGAAACAAGTATACAGTGGAGACATAAGTAGGGTGTATTAATTAAAACCAAGTAAGATTAATTGTTATGGTTAGTTTGATTCAATTATAAATAATCACGCACTTTTTATTTTAAACATCTAAGTTCTTAAGCAATTAAGATTTAAGATCTTATGAGAAATCCCATATTCTCATATTATTTTGTAATAGAAAGAGAGTGACTAATAAAATAAAGAGTTAGAAGGGTAAAATTTTGAAATCATATTTTTCAGTTTTAGCTTGTCCATTATTCTAATCTAATTGAGTTACGATATTACTTCATCGAGCCTAATTTTTTTCAATAATAACTAAAAATGATCAATGAGTGTCAACATATTGTTTGTTATAAAACAAAATTAACTGGGAAAAAAGAATGAAATGGATTTAAGTGATGAGATCCTTGTCATTCATTTGATCAAAAAGTTGAGGTGTCTTTAATAATATGTCTATAAAAGTGATTTATTTATTATGTCCCTTTCTTCAATTTAGTCAATTTTATTTAGAAGAAAAAATAAGTAGTTAATGAATCGTGGGAGAAGAAAATTTTTATTAATCTCTGAATGGCACACGAGACTGGTGAATTATGTGTCTATTTTTTGGCCTATTTAAAAACCAACGAATGAATCGTCCATTCTAATGATGACTACAAAAATTTCATATGAGCGAATCACAAAAACAAACACATTAATAACACAAGAGAATATTGAAAGAGATACAAAATTGATTCATAATAAAAACCTTTCATACAATATCTTTATTGCAATAGATGAACTGGTAAAGAGAAACTCTTACAATCATATTGGTTTGCATAGGTGAAGAGGAATCCTTTACAATCATCTTGCTTTACCAAAAAAGAAGAGGGATTATTTACAAATTAATCTTTTTAAAATTAATGAGGAATTCTCACAATCTATACCCTAAGCAAATTTTCTTTTACTATCACCAATGAATTTGGGCTCTCTATATATTATGCAATACTCATATTCACTCAAATGCTCTCTTTAGCCTCTTAAAACTCTTCAACAGTCTTTAATATGCCAAAGTTCTAACCACAACTTAATTGTAATCATTTATATTTAAAATTTAATAGGTAAAAGATACGAATTGTCCCTTAACATTTCTTAAAAAGTCTAAGTTAGTCCTTATCATTAGCTATGGTATCATGTTACATCTTAACATTTTTAAAATGGTATTGGTAACACCCTAAATCCTAACTGAGTTAAGTTTTTCGTAGCTTTTAGTACTTTTAGTATTATGAGTCATAAATTAAGTCTATGTCATGTTACAACTAGGCAATTTAGACTTGCCTAATACTGATATGATCTTAAAAGTAATTTCTTTAAGCACTTGCTAAATGTGTGATTTTCACCTTCACATTTCACAATAGGTCTAAATAAACTCTTATCATTATCTTTTTTTATCACTTTCAGGGTGCAATGAGTACTATTTTAGTAACATTAGGGTGCAATGAGTACTTAATATTATAGTGCAAACTGAACTAGAGATAACGGCAAGGACTTATTTAGAATTTTTGTGAAATATTGAGGTACAAATCACACCTTTAGGCAATTAGATATTACAACCGTTAATTTATGTAGACTATTGGTTAGTTGATTTCCTATCTTCGACTAATTGGACATCCTCTTGCTTATCTTTCGACTAGTCTAACCCCTAATTAGACAAAATTCACCCTCTCGGTAATTTTTAAAGCTCACCATCGGCTAGCCTATCCAAACCTTTAGGCTAGCTAAACCATTATATATATCAACTTAAAAACTTTTAACTTTAGGTCTTATTTTAAAAGTTTCTCACAACGTATTTTAATGGTCAAAAGAATTTTATTTAAAATCTTCCAAATTTATTCTTGATTATTAAAAAGTATATACAGTATGTGCATATAATGACGAGCTCTTCGATCATTAGATGACCAAGATAAAGTTACAAAAAGGATTACAATAATTTGTTATAAATTTAAGTGATTGATTCTTACTTATTCTTGAGTTTTTAATTGAATTTTCTTGAAACTCTCTTGAATGTATATGGGTTGTATTTTAATTTTTTATTCTTTGATTGTTCAATTAATTTAATTGGCTCTTTTATTGACTTTACTCTTCTATTGAACTTAATATTTTACACATTGATTGATTTCATTGTAATAAAACTATTGATATTATAAAAAATAAATTCATTAACAACCATTAAATTATCAATTAGGATCTCACTTGATCTAACAACCTTCTTGTATCAAATTTGTGTAGCATCTCCGTTAAATTCTTTAAGAAAGTAAATAAAGGAAAAAAAATGCATAATGCTCATTGGCTAAAGAGTCTATCCACCAAGCTAGCCAACCTGCCTAACCTGCTCAACCAGTGCAAGGAACATTTAGAAACCTTTCTAATGTGCAACAGAAATGGAGATGAACTTCAAGAATCTAATCTATGCAGGTGTTAAGGCTGCTCTTAAGGAAAGCTTCAAAGACTACAACGACTTTGCATTAACCCCTTCTCAAACCCATCAAGCAAGCACCCCCTTGAAGTATCAACTATCGTTTTCTGCCATTTGTTATTCTCTTTCCACAACATCACATGATGGCTCTCTAGAAAAGACATATTCTAGTTCTTCCAAAGGATAAGGTTAGCACTTTACAAATTAACTTATGCGGTTCCTTTCCGCATAACATATTCCCTCAGCTTGCGTTTCATATAATATGTCTTAAGTGGAACTTGCGATTAAATCAATGAATTGTTTCATTCTTGTTTTGTCTCGAGAACATGGACGACCCCAAGTATGCTTATGGTTACCCTCCCCCAGGTGTTAGCGTTAACTTCAGTGACACTATAGTGTTATCTTCCTAAAGTTTGTATGTTATTGCCATGTTTCAGCTTGTCCTGTACTGAAGATGCTTTTTTCCTCATGAGAATTTGAGCATCGTTCACTATATCTTGTACGATCTTAACCGGTCTTTGATTTTGTTATTGGTTGCATGTTGAGTAGCCAAAATTTCCATCTAGAAACGGTAAATTTTTACTTTGTAACCAAGAATGGGCAAACTCATCCATGTTTTTTCTTCCTTAAAAGGCCAAAACTTATATGTTCTTCTAATCATTGCAGAAACATTGCATCTCTGCATGGAGCATATTTGATTGCCTTGTACTTCAACATTTCCTATATACTCAGATGTTTAGCTTTTCTGTTTTCATACTTCTAATGCTTTATGGCATTCAGGTCATCGAGAGCCGCCATCAGTAATGGCACCACCACAATACTACGCTCCACCTACACCACCGCCGCCACCAAAGAAGGAAGTAGGCTGTCTTGAAGGATGGTATACATTTTCTTCTCATATTTCTCATTAGCACTGTATGCTGAGTGATTATAAGAAGTTGTGGATGAATACAAAACTTATGCTTCATCTAAGTGTGTCTAAAGATTAAATGTTCTTTTTGGTTTTGCAGTCTGGCAGCTTTATGTTGCTGCTGCCTCTTGGACGAGTGCTGTTGTGACCCCTCTATAGTGTTCGTCACATAATTGCTTGTTTTGCATAAAGTTAATTTACTGTTTTAAAATGTTCTTTATGTTCTGTAAGAAGTAAAGTTGTTTGCTTGATCTTGTATAGTTCATACATAGATCAGTATCCGATACAATTGCGATCTTTTCTTTCTCTCTAGGAATCAAATCCTCTTTACTCGTGATAATTTCTGGAAATAAATATATAGTTTATCATAACACTTATTTGCAATTCAAGAAAAGGGTGCTGAGAAACAAGTTACATGAAAGCTTTCCTGGGTTAGATTTATTCTAAACAATTTTAGCAGACAAGTTTTTGTTCCCAATCAACTTGCAAGTGGCAACGCAAAGTGGCTGGTCAGAAGAATTTCAACGCAGAGTTATTCTTTTCTCAAATATAAACACAACAACTTGATCTAACCCAATATTATACGTTTTAAAAGGCACAAAGAATCAAGTTTGCTTTAGCTGCTTTTGAGCTGTTATACATTATAATTTAAGGGGTTAGGTGGGGTCTATATTAGCTTTTTGCATTTCTTTTGCCAAGGTGATCATTTAAATATGGTTTCTCAGAATGAAAGGGAAAGAGTAGAGAAGTATAAGCATGCTTCCCAAAATTTATATCCTCAGGCTAATAGAATGAAATCAACTAGTCTCCATGATTTTATTACATTATGTTATATCCATCTAGTCAGGATATGAAGAGTGACTCGGATGAGAAGAATTAAAAGTATATACTGCGGCTGAAAGAACCAAAACTTTTTCCCCAAGGGAAACAACAAAGGAACTACTGGTAAAGAGCTTCTTAAGTTACATGATGTGGACCAGATATTGCTCATTGGCTTGGCCAATCGTTTTCTGACCCTACTGGGAAAACTTTCAGTAATATGGAGAAGGCTACAGATCGCATTAGTCATGGAGAAAAGGTTAACATCAGTACTACTACTGCTTAAGCGTGACCCACATGCAATGGATGTATGTCCTAGTCTGGTACTGTAATTAGGATCCTGGATGTTTACAAGTAAAAATGAGTAAGATAACTTCTTATGTTATCCCTTTTTCTTAAAAGGATTTCGATGAGAAAGCATGACCTAGTCTCTCGCCATCACAAGGACAACACCCTTTCAGGCTGTTATTTTTTGGGGAGAAAAACAAATATGTAGCGGACAACTGGCCAGAAAACGATGGCTTTTCTGTACTGTATCCAAATCCTAGATTTTTTCTTCTCTACTTGGAACAAAGTAGGAATCCAGTACTAGTCATTTCTCGGGTGATGTCAGCTTGTCCTAAGCAGCAATCACATCATGTAAACACAGAAGAGTTTGAAACTCTATGCAGAAGCTGAACAACCAAACCCCAGAGTAGAAATCTAAAGCCAAATTGAAACACGGTCTAAATCTGGAAAACACATTCACGTGTACAGACAGATTGATTGATGGGCGATCATGGTCACAAGTTACAGGCTTATCACGGTTTCTTTCCTGCACAAGCACACTCTGTTTTCAGTAATCTCATCTTTTTGCCTTGTATCAGCTAGTTTCACTACTCCTCTGCCATCTGTTAATTTATCGAAGTCGTTTTCACTAAGAAAGATGCCATTTATTGTTGCCAGTACCCAGAGAGAGTAAATGCAATAGAAAAAGTAAAGTTGATCAAATATAAGTGAAAGATGTATGCTACTATGGTTTTATCCACTGAAACTTGAAAGAGAGTTGCCACCAAAACATATCACTCATCAGAATCTCAAATAACAGTTCATTTTAGTACAATTCTTAAGCTTAAAACTGTTCTTACTGGGTTATAAAAACACATTATCCACAATTTATTACAAATACCCAACCCGATCATCTCAGTTTGGAAGTCAAGAAAAAGACTTGAACGATGTTGTTAGTGTTGGCCAACGGTCTTGTTAGATAAAGATATCTCTACCACAACACTAAAACTAAGGTGGCCACACTTTTGATGTGTGGATATCCACCACTTGACGAACCTATACCTTGCCATATAGTGTTGGGAAGGAGAGGAGTCGTTAGATGGAGATGTGTTCTCTCTTTCAGTGTTGGATGAATGTTGTTGGATTGTACCAGCATAGCATGTATGGACAACTTAACGGACAAGAAACATGGGACATCTTCGAACCGAAGTCTGGAATTCCAACACTTACTCTCTATGAATTTCATGGTCCTAGAAATGGGCCTATTAACATAAAATATCACAGTTACCATCCCATCTTTCACCAACTCTTGGATTTGATAGTTCATTCAATCTGAAACTATTTGATATTAGAATTAGTAAAACATTAGTACATTTGTACTAACTCTTGTATTAATTCTTACCAACAAACTGGGCTAACATGTTTTACTTATTGGTGAGCTCGCGTCACAATACAAGAAACAGTGAAATCAAAAGCCCATGGAGTTGTTTCGTGAGCTCAGCTCAAGACAAATTGACAAATATTGAGCAAAGAAGAAAGTTCCAAGAGCTGGTATACGTACGACACACCCATTTTCGCATTTTGTTCTGTAGATCAGGACGATTCAAGAATTGGAATAGAACAACCCTAATCCAACTGAGGACGCTGCGTGGCTACACACGAAATTGAAGAGGTTGGTCAAGTAGGACTTGAAATATGTGCAAGCCGACATGCACGTCCCTTTCAGTTTCTGATTAAAATTTGTGTGATAGGTGAATGGAACATTTCAACTTTGCTCGAACGTGTTAGGTTCTTCTTGTGTAAAAAATACTGCTTTTAATTCTTAAGGTTGGAATACGATCTGATCATTAGGGTCTTCAGATCGTAACATTACTGTGTGGATGATGATGTATTAAGAGTTTCATAAGTTAGCAATTAATTAATTTCCCCTGATGAGTTCATTAGTGACTTCAATAGAAATTAAAATTATCAAAAATTTTAGAAA
>JANQAP020000553.1:10080345-10097970 GCA_026874005.2 Erythroxylum coriaceum | reverse complement strand
ATCTTTTATTTGCCTTGAGAAACAATGAAATGACTCCACCAAAAAAGACCTGCACAGAGGATAAGAATCATTGTCACTAAAACCCTAAATTTTCCAAGTCAAGACTTCTGTATATTAAACAACAAAGGTAGCCGTGAGGCATTTGTTCTAATTTAAACTTATTAAAAATATTACAAATAGATTTTTGTTTAAATTTATATTCATAAATTATTATATATTATATTATTGTCTATTTAATAATATTTATGTACATTTAATATAATTATTTTAAGATTTTTATTAGATATCATTGTTCGTATAGAATAATTATATAACGATATTTATTAAAAGTATTTAATAAAAATTATATCTAATATTCTAAAATATTAGAAATTCCAAGTCTTGTCTTGTTTGTAACAAATTATCAGTTTTTTGTCAAAAATTTATTTAAAAAATACTTTATAAAGTTGTAATTTGTTAAGAAACAGAAGCGTACTGTCACCGATTAAAAGTAAATCCGTGAAGAAGAAAAGGATAATTAGGTCATTTACTCAGCTTTCATGAATCATGAATTCATAATGACACGGCGATTTTCGTACACGCGCTGCTTTTGGCTTTCGCCATCGCAAATCACATGCGCATAGCTTCTCGTTCACGACGCCAAACCACCATTTGGCTTCGTTCCACGTCATCTCTCTCACATCTGGGCCCCATACACCCTCTCCACATAAACCCTAAATTCACGTCAAATTCACCCCAAATTCACCTCCAAACCCAACGCACCACATAAAAATCCTCCCCCGCATCCCACGGCTCTAAATCGTACCACGTGTCTGCATCCAACCATCTCAACCGTTCGCGCCAGATCACTCGGTCAGGCTGGCGGGCAGAGGATCAACAAACGAACCAAAATCAACGGTCCAGATCATGCCCGTAAACATGACGGGCAGATCTGCTCGCCTTTAAGAAGAGAGCCTCGTTTCCTATCCTCCTCGCTCTTGATCAGGGTAATCCCACACAAACCCTAATCCCTTTATTTACGCCGTTGCCCCTTGATGGTTTTTTGTTCGATCTGGCGCGTGGGTCAACTCCGGTACCCGATTAATGTTCTCGCCTGAATTGGGCAGGAGCTTGACTGGTGGACTACAGAGACGACGATGGCATCTGCCGTTTTAGCCAATCGGAACGAACCAGATTGGACTCAGCCACGCTCTAATTTCATGGGCAAAGCCCCTTTCTCTAACCCTAACCCTAACTCCAAATTTTCCAAGAAACGTCAGTTCCAGCAACACTTACACGACGTTGAAGAACCTCCGGCCATAACTCAATCGGCGGCTTCGGATGACGCATCGTCGATAAACCACCACCGGAGAGCCAGCGACTTCAACACTGGCGGTTACGTAACGTTCCACGTCGCTAATTACTCGAAGAAAGAGTTGGTGGAGCTTAAGAATCGTTTGGTGGTCGAGCTTGAGCATATTCGGGTGTTGAAGAATCGGATTAACGCGTCAGAGTTCCAGATCCGCTCAGGATCCAATTTCATGAACCCTAAAAAACTAGCCCCGAACATCAGCAAGGTGTCGGGCAACAAAAGGCCGTTCCAAGCAACGAATTTTGGGACGGCCGTGAAGGGAACAAACCCTGAGAATGGTCAATTAATGAAGAAGTGTGGTCCAATTTTGACGAAATTGATGAAGCACAAGCTAGGGTACATCTTCAATACGCCTGTGGATGTTGTGGGCTTGCAGCTTCATGATTACTACGATATAATTAAGAATCCGATGGATTTGGGTACGGTGAAATCGAAGTTGGGGAAGAATTTGTACGATTCGCCTAGTGATTTTGCCGCAGACGTGAGATTAACTTTCAATAACGCGATGAGATATAACCCTAAGGGTCATGAAGTGTATGTTCTTGCCGAGCAGTTTCTTTCAAGATTTGAGGAATTATTCCGGCCAGTTCGGGATAAAGTTGGGGACTTTGATGAAGGTTTTGAGGAAGAACATGTACAAGAGGTGCAAGCGAGTTCCTGGGATCATATTCCGAAGAAAGATAATCATGAAAATTCAATACAAGCTGTTGCGGCGAAATCTGAGCAAATTACGGCAAGTGGGTCGAATCAAATTCCTAAACAGCAGTCAAGCACGCAGTTTCCTGTGCGGACCCCTTCTCCGCCCATACGTGCCCCACCTGTGAAACCAGTGAAGCAGCCAAAGCCCAAAGCGAAAGATCCTAATAAGCGGGAGATGAGTCTTGAGGAAAAGCACAAATTAGGGCTTGGATTACAGAGTTTGCCTCAGGAGAAAATGGAACAAGTTGTACAAATAATAAGGAAGAGGAATGGACATCTGAGACAGGAAGGCGATGAGATTGAGCTAGATATTGAAGCTGTTGATACAGAAACACTGTGGGAGCTTGATCGCTTTGTTACTAATTACAAGAAAATGGTTAGCAAGATAAAGCGTCAAGCTTTGATGGCTGTCAATAACAATGCGGCTGCTACTACTGCAAGTGAAGGCAATAAGGTAGCATATACGTTCATTACAACATTGTTTCTCTTTGTTCATTGGGCTGATATGAATTTTCAGATGTATTCAGTATTTTGGTGATTTTTTTTGCTTGTGATAGGATGTGGCTGTAAACGATAGAACGGATGCTGCAACTGAGGCAAAGAAGCCGAAGAAAGGAGAGGCTGGGGATGAAGATGTGGATATTGGGGATGATATGCCAATGAGCAGCTTCCCACCAGTAGAGATTGAGAAAGACAACGGTCATGCCAGTAGCAGTTCTAGTAGCTCTAGTAGTTCAAGTGATGACTCGTCTTCCTCGAGTGGTGTGAACCAATCCTTCTCTAATGATGTCGAGAATAATGAATTATGAATTACTCGAGGAAATGCTAATTACTGCTTGGGAATTTTGGTATGCAGATTCAGATTCGGGGAGCTCTTCAGGGAGTGATTCCGAAGGTGCACATTCGTAGATCCTGGGAACTGAAGAATGAGCACAATGGCTTTACGACTTGGCTAAGGTCTTCCAACTGCCTTGATTTGGGAAGTGGAATTTGTATCAAGGTGTGACTTGTCACTTCTGGCTGTTTGCTTTGAAACTTCTTTAAGCCACCAGTATTGTGAAATATTTAAATCTCTTTCCGTTTTCATTTTTGTACAGGGGAGTGTTCTCAATGTTAATTGTTTTGTTGGCTGCTTTTTGGCGGAGTTGGAAGTGCAGAGGGCGGAAGTGTCGCGCTGGTGTAAAAAACAAAAAATCGTCTCTGAAGAGAGAACTGAATCCGTGTTTTAGGTTAGGAAGGGAGAATGACAAGGTCAATTAGGTGGTTAAATGATAGAAAGATCAAACGGTGGAATTACCCTGTACACATTACAACAGTAATACATTGTTTTTAGCTTAATTGGATCCACTCCACATACCTCGAAAAGTTCAAAAAGTAATATGAATAAATCCAAAAGTACACATGAAATTCTCAAGCTCGCTACCAACACCAAGTAAGCGTCTGGTGGGTGTGACCTGCCAGGCTTGATATCTTCTAAACATGCCGTCGGATCTTGGCTTTGTGCAATTTTTTATGTCATGCTCATTAAGCTGGGCATGCATGCGGGAGTTGCTGGCATGTAGCTAGAACCCTTTTTGCTCTACAAACATGTGAGGGGACATTGGCACTGGACTTCAATTGTAACGCAGCAATTTTTTAAGTGCTTGTAATGGAGAACAAAGAAACAAACTGAGGCTTATAATCCTTAAACATGCTGAGAGGTTTTTTAAATTACCCGATCCCATATTGCATCCCATATGTGATGTCTCACTTTATGAGGCTGATGCCATTTTCCTCGCAGCTGTACAATTTTCTTTTGGGTATAAAATATACAAGAAAACTAAAGGAAAACCTTTTAAATAACTACGAAATATTCCATATGAAAATTATTTTCATGTGACCTTTTCCCTTCTTTAGTCTATTGAACATATGATCTCATGTTCAACAGCAACGACGGGAGAGAGAGAGCAAGTCAGCTGAACTTATAAAAGTCAACCAGAAAATCGTCAAGTAAATGATTCCTTCAATAAACACAAGAAGACTGATCAAAAGTGATAAAAATCAACCTCAGGGTTGTCGGACAAACAACTAGTAAATGTACCGTGTATTTATATGACATCTACCACAAGTAATCTATCAATTCACTTCATGGGAGAACTTGTGCTGAGCGGCAACCATAAAATAGATTGTAAAAGCCTGTAGGCAACTTTATCTTTTCTACAATCATTCAAGTTAAAACGCCTAACTAATAACTGGACCCTGTTCAAAAATTGAAGATGCATCTGCAAGAAGTTACTCCACATAACAATGCACTCATGTGGACTTCAGATTCAAAAATTGCTTACCGAACTGGGATTCACAAGCAGCTAGAGCCTCCGGGTCCAAATGCTTTAGAAAGGACTTATTCAAAGAATTGGTTGAGATCATCTGGAAGACTTTTCCACAAAATTTATGCGCAGCAATTCGCCTTGCTTTCTTTTCCAGCATATTTGTCACTACAACCGTTACCAGATGACCAATTCTTTGTACATAATTTCTCAAATTCTCTTTTGATGCACAGTGGCTCTTCTCATCAGTGCCAGAAGAAAACAGCAATTTCAATACTTCCAACACCAGCTCACGCGATTCAACCTGCCGGAATTCTGACTTTGTACTGAAACATTTTTCCAAAAGAAAGTCAAGAAGATTGCGCCCAATCCATGGTCTTCTACGAAATATTTCTTTCAAAAATTCAGATTTTATCTGATACCTTTTACTTTCAAAATATGCCATCAAAACGGTTTTAAATATGTCAAGAACTCTCTGTAATTCGGACTCAGAAAAGTGTCTGCCATCAACAATTTTCAGATGCCAAAAGGTCGAGTTCTGACCAAGGGAGCTAATCATTTTGTGTTGATTTAATGACACAGCTTGCTTCTTCTTAGATGGAGTATGTGCAGTTTTTTTCCTCCTGAAAGGTTTTGACGCCAATTTTAGGCTTTTTTCCAACAAAGTTTCGAGAGTGGATAGCTGCACCCTTTCATCACTTGGAAAATCCTTCACCTTAAATAGCTTCTTTTGCTGAATTCCCCATATTCGCTGTCCAAGCTGCTCGCTTACCTCCATAGTATGTGGATTTACAAATGCCTGTGCCAGGTTGGAGTACACTGTAAGAACTTGGGGGTCACCTGTTGAACACAAAGCATAAATATTGAAAGAAACTCAGAAATAGCAAAGAAGCCCACTTCTGGGAATATAATGTTCTGGAAAGGAAAAAATGAATAACATAGTTCTTCCAATTAAAACAAAGGATTCTCTTAAGGATGTCGGGAAATGGACATTTACCAATCCAACCTCCTCAAAAAATTATAAAATCCCTAACTTTGTTTCTAATTTTACACCTGAAAATCAGACGTCACCACACATATGGAAACTGAAAAAAAAATTACTTGCCTGGGCTTTCTTGCAAGTAAATTTCCAGCAGCGAAAGAACACGAAGTTTGAAGAGAACAAGCTGAGATTGAGCAGTTTCATTGCCAGCCTGATTCTTTTTCTCTTTGAAAATCTGCGCCAGGTAAGAGTCCATGCGGAACATTGCATCATCATCCATTCCTTCATCAGAATCATATATATCTTCTGACAGTTCTTTACCAACTTCCTCAACTTCACCTACTGCCTCAGAATCATCCATGTCAGCATCACCCTCATGGTCACCATCACCAGTTTCCCCTGACTCAGATTCATCGATATCTTCATCTTCTTCAATTCCAAGAAAATCATCATCATCATCATCTTTGTCTTCAGTATTTGCCCTATGATGTCTAACTGGTTTTAGCTCTTTCTTAACGACACGTAGCATTCGAATAAGACCATCATTTGTCACTTCCCGAACAAAAGACTTCAAAACCTAGAAAGATTAATTATGGCTACATAAAAATCTAATGGAACATTAATTGGAAGATGAATGGGAACTTTTGTTGGCATCCTAGCAAGCCAACTGATTCAGTTTTCACTAGAGAACACGACATGTGGTCCGATGACTCAAACCTAATTAGAGCTGCATGAAAAGCTTGTAACTACAAATTACAAGATGATTATGCAACCAGGAATAACCAAATTGTAAAGTCAAGTTGAAATTGATTAAACACAGAAATGATACGGATACACACACATACAGAGAAACTAAACTTTCAACGTTGCAAATACCTGCTCAATAGCAAACCGAATGGGGGCTGATGACTGTGGCAGCAATGAAAGTAGTGTATCCACAAGCACATCTATAAACTGAGAATTTGTATCATTATCCAACTCTTCATCTAAGTCCTCGATAAAACCTGAGACTCATAGCCTTTCTTACACAATATAATAAGCTCAGACACAGCTTCAGAAAATTCTTCAGGTTGAAGTAGCATTTGGAGAAGTAACTGGATCAGCAAGTATCTGATAGAATGTGCTCTATGTAAATCAGGAAGAGCCTCAAGACTCCTCTCCTGCCACAATCAAACCTTCAGAAAGTTTGACAATTCTAACAGGAATAGGCAAAATAGAAATCACAATTCAGATCAATAAAAACAAGCAACAAGTTTCAACAAAGGCTAACTAATCACATAAATATTAAGACTAATTTGCCATTCCCAATAATCTATGATAATCCCACAAAATGCTCTCTCCAACACATGTTTGAGTGCATATAGTTCTGAGATACAATAATGCCTAAATATTGCTGGCATGAGAAGCTGAGACAAACTAAATAATGCATTCAGAGAATCTACATCTGAAGATGCCAAAATAAGTATTGATTATATTACCAGTTTGTAGAGCCAAATTTCCGTTTTTTGCAATCTTTTGAATGCCTTTTCATCCTCATCATTCAAAGGCCTAAAGAGAGAAACTGAAGGAATGTTATGCAATGTGTTGATGAACCGCATGAAATATGAGCCAACATCATTAGCATCATGTGTCCCTGCATGAAGACGTGATACCTTCAACTTTTGGGCACTAGCCAGCAATGATTGGATCTGCTCAATACATATCCTGCAGATTGCAGTTGAGGCAGCAGTTTCTGGCCATCTAAATTTCTCCTGTAGTTCAAAAGATGTCACTTCCGAGCCAAGAGAAGCATAGAAGAGACCTTGAACAGCTAGAAACTTCAGAATTTCCTTTTGTACCCGAAACTTTGCTTCAGGATCCAGGTTCAAATATTTCAAAATGCTTGGGAGTGATTCAACAATCCAAGTTTTCAAGAAATCTGAATTCCCCATAGCACCAACTGAACCCTTGTCCTCAATTGAACCAATCTCAGTATTTTCATCAGTAGTTTGACTCTGATCTGAAGGTTCATCTATCATCTGACTACCATTCACAAATAAATTCATTAATTCCTGAATATAAAGCATGCAGCCAGATTCTGTGCTGACTTCTGCCAATAAAGATTTTACAGTCCTTGTCCTTGTCATGCAATCGAATTTCCCATTACTGTATTTTTGTAAAGCTACTACAAGAGCAACCCGTCTCATGTCGTCATTTCCAACCCAATCCGACAATTCTTCAAGAAAATGCTGCACAACTTTATATAGCCAAGAGTCCTTTGTTGAAAGAACATCCATCAGACACTGTACAAGTTTGTAAGACATAAGATAAGGAAGAAATGATGTGGGTAATTTTGGGAGAAGAAGTAGCAGTATATCAAATGCCAAGTGCTTGCGGTCGTGAGATGATTGAAGAAGAGATCCCTCTATGACAACTTCACAAAAGGACTGGATATTGTTTGAAACTTCTTCCTTAAATGATTTAGACTTCCGAATTTTCTTGTGCTTCTTTTGATTACTACAAGCTGACACTATGTCTTCACCATGTAAAATTGTGTCAGGCAAAAGAATGTTTACCAGGACCCGCCATAAACTGTAAACTCGAGGCTGGCAGAATGTAGATTCCTGCCAATATTAACATTAAAAATAACAAAGACTATCATGCATTCAGTTTTGATACGGTTAAAAACTTGACAAATTGATGCCTTAAAAACATACCTTGAAGCAATTTGCAAGAGAGAACAAATGGTCAGCAGAAAAAAATTTACCAGGGCTGAATGGATATGGTAATATGTTTCCAAACATAACACTATCAACAGAAACCTTCTCCCTGACTTTCAAAGCTAAAAGCAAAGCATCAGGATTCCCAACAGCAGTGGCCCCTTCAATCCATTCACGCAGCTGTGGGGCTTCAAGTACATGACTAACCACAGCTTGACTTGGCAACTACAATCACAAGGCACATAACATACAGAAACAATAAAGCAATCATATAAAATAAATCGTAAATTGCTGTGTTTAAATTTGTGCAACAACAAAAAGCAGGGAAAAGAACACCAAAAGTCTTCATGGAAGCATCAAAAGAAAAGAAAAAATTTGCATGAGAGAGGGAGAGAGACTGCTCCTCATGGAAAGTTCTTAATCCCAACGCAAATGATATGCAAGTTGAAACAATTTACATCCATGAACTCTTTATATCATTTAGGTCAATATGCAATTACAGCAAAATAATGAATGATGCAAAGAAAATTACAGTATCTACTCACTGTATAATATTTGAAAAACTGAAAGTAGAAAACAAAATGGCTGCAAGTGCCTACAATCACTTCTTAAATTACAAATGTAACCACGAGCCACTAGGCAAGAAATTCACTTATAATACAGCTGCCTACCTGCAACATAATGCAGGCTGTAAGGGCTTCAAAACCCTTGCTATCCACTCACCATCCAAAGAGAAAAGGAATAACAATGAAAAAACAAGACCAATCCTTTATCATTTCCACGGTTAATATTTTAGAAGATGGAATTATTCACCCCAACAGAACTAGCACATGTAAAATATTAACAGAAACCTATTGAAACTATGAATAAAGCAACACCAATAGAAGTAGCATCACAAAACACTCTGCTTGTCTGGTCAAAAAATCTGCATTAATTCTGAATAAAGAGCACCTTATGAAGCATCATAGTTAAACTTGCTTCCATTTACGTAAATGATATACCTTTTCAACCAACTCTAAAATAACTGCAATAGCAGGTTCTTGCAAATATCGCTTCTTTGTTGCAAGGGATATAAGAATGCAGGTGAATTCCTTAATCAGGGATGAATTTTGATCAAAAACCCACTCTTCAGTAAGTCTTCCTGAGTGGGCAATAGCACCATAAGCAAATAAGCGACCCAGAAGACAATCGCTTACTTCTTGCAACGTTACAAGAAGACTTCAACAATTTTATCAGAAGAAAGAGCAACTAAATACATTAATAAAATCCTCACCCAACTGACCCTTCATTGATGAAGAGACATCTAACAAATCAACTATCAGCTTCAATAGGGAGTCCAAACTGATGCTAGAAATTGTACCAATTAATGCAGTCAAACCTACTGCAAACCCTTGTCTTGCACACTGTAAAAGAACAAAGATTGTTTATTAAACAGAAAATAGTTAACAATAAACTATATAAAGCTCTAGTATATATAAAGCTCTAGTAATTCTATATATATGTTAAGACAATCTAGATATTTGAAAAGAAATCGTAAAGCATCAAACAATGAGTTCAATTCATCATAAATCGGTGTTATATTTCAAACAAATCCAAAGATGTAGTCTCAAGTGAACAATTCATAAGTGTTAGAGCAAATTAAACCACAGAACAACAAAAATGAACAACCAGAATTGATGCATTCGGAACGTAACAACAGGCTATAATGCAATACCGATAGCAGCTTGGCCCAAATCAGTTAACATCAATAACCAAAATTTAGAATTCAAATTAACCAGAATGAGACAGCAGAACATAAAGCATTCAAAAATCCATAATTGAATCTTATGCTTGTCCGACAAATTATAGACCATAAATTTTAACAAGAATTTTCAATATCAAGAATGTAAATAGAATCAGATGAATCATACCTCCCTTGATGATGACACTCCACGAATGAGCCTCCGCAAAGCATATCTCAAAGAAGGGGCACAATCATGCAACCCATCGTCTTTTTCAGCTTCCAATTTCAATCCACCCTCAACCAATTCCTTGTTCTCCACCATATCAAATGCCTTCTGAACTTCACTCAACTCCCATACCAACCTCTGCACTGCAGCCTCTCGAACAGAAACATCTGCAGATGCCAAGTCTTTGAAAACGTCAATATGGAACGCAGGCATCTCATTACTTGAAGAAGCCACAGCCTGTGCTTTAGTCTCACTAATACTCAAACTTATATTACTTTCTTTCAATCTCAATCCTTGTTCATCCTCAAAAACAACTCGGTGGCGCTCTTTGTCCAATGCTTTCCTCTTCTTCCTTCTTTCCATAGGCTTCATTGAACTAGAGGTAGCTAAAGAAGTGCCTGGTGTGGCACTACCATCATGATGGCCACGAACAATTTCAACCTCTTTTTTCTCATCCTTCTTCAATTTCTTAATGGGGTTGGAATTCACCTTATCATTATCAGTTTCTAGCAAATTTTCAACTTCATAATTCACAGAATCCGAGTTTCTTTTATTGGTTCTCATTTAATCCAACAAATTCTCCTGTACAACAAAGATTGTGATAATAAGCGACAAAACCAAAACCACTCTCAAAGATGCTAAAACTCGTCCAAATCGGTAAATATCAAAACAAACTATAAAAGCTTTTTCAGAATCAAAACATTACGAATGAATTAAAAGAAACAAAAAGACATACTGAAAAAAAAATTCCTGCGAAGTTCGTTGGGAAAACCGTTAAACAGAGGGAGATTGGTAGTTTGTGAAATTATAGGCGTGGAGGGCGCAATGTTTAAATCTAAAAAACCCTAAAAAAAAATAGATGAAATTAGGGGAAGAAACAAATATAGGAGACAGGCTTAACAGAAGGGTTCAAAGAAAACCCTAAAGCCCAACCCCTACACGAGCCCTTGTTCTAAAGGGTAACGTCAGCAGGTATTAGGGTTTAGGAGTAATCTGGGGTGTGGAGGTGCCTGGAGTGGGCAATTTCACCTTTTGAGTGCAATGGTTTAGGAGTAACTAAAATTAAAAATACATGTATACTTGCTGATAAGCTTCTTATATCTTATATAATAACCGATAATAATTAAAAAATCTAATCAGTTCAACTGTAAAAATTGTCTAATTGTTTTGATTCAATTTTTAACTTTTGTTTATTAATCAATCAATTAATTTTTGTAAATTAATAATTTTATATAAATCAAAGTAAATCAATTAATTTTTATTTAACAATATATTTTTTATTAAACTTCAAATTCTTCCATAGATAAGGATATTCTATATTAATCATATTTTAAATTTTTTAATTTTATTCAATCTTAAGCCAATTTTATAATGGTATAATACCGGTTAAACATTTTAAACTTTAAACTTCTTGCCTTATTGGTTTACCCAACAATATGATATTTAAAAAATAAATGCATACATATATACTAACATTCACTTTCACCCATTGAATATATGTTCACATTCAATGGCCAAATTCCAAAGCTCACCCCTGTTAAACCTTTTTTTTTTATTAAAAGAACCGGAGAGGAAAAGGAGCTCTTGCTGTCTTGAATTATACCCACCAGAAGCATTTCCTTAACCAATCTTTCGATTTCTACTTTTTGAAAGTGTGGGTACTTGTATGATCGAACATGTACAGGTTTGGAACCTGGTTGTAGATCAATTTGATTTGCGATGGGGCGCATAGGAGGAAGTCCCTGTGGTTCATCAAAAACAGAGGCGAATTGTTGGAACAATAGTTGCACTGGTGAAGGCAGAGTGGCAAGGATATTGGAGGAATCCGCAGAGAGTAGTTGCAACCGACAAATAGAGATGATGTTGTCATTATGGGTAAGCTTCTGCACGCAACTACCATTGAGGGGAGCACCTTGCAATAAATTATCCTCATGTAAAATCCTGGGTTGACTGGCATAGGTGAATTCCATGGTGTTGAGGGTGTAATCGGTAATGACATAGCCAAGGGTACGTAGCCATGCAATGCCAAATACTAAGTCAGCTCTTGAAATGTCAAGTTGGAATAAGTCCATAAGGAAAGAGACGCCTTATACGGTTATAGGAATTCCAGAACTTTTGGTTATGCACCAAATGAAGTCACCGCTGCCCACAAAAACTTTAAACGGTGGGATGGCAAAATGGGGTAAGTGAAGGTGTCGAGAAATTGTTGGACCTCGAATTTTTCTTGGAAGTTAGAATTTTTAAATGAGAATTGTTGACGTTTAGTCATGAGTAAAAATCAGAATTTTTGAATTAGAAATTTATGGAGTTTATGTATGAATATTTTTTTTAATTACATATGGTTGCATGGATTAAATGGAAGTGTTAGAATTATGTTAAGGAGTTAGAAGGTATTAGAGTAAATGTTGAAGGGTAAGTTTGGAAGTTTAGAGTCTGTTTTAGATTAATAAGAGAAGAATAAATGAAGGGATGCGTGAGTGAAGCGCAGGAAAATAATAATAGTAAAAAAGAAAGAGATGTGTTCGTGAGGTTAAGAAAGAAAGAAAAGAAGAACCTAGAAGAAATTAGAGAATGAGGAAGAGAGTCGTGTAAGGGAGAGACATGTTTGAGAGGTTAGGAAAAAGAGATAGTCGTGTAAAATAAGAAAGAGAGAGAGAAGAAAAATGTAGAAAGAAGCAGAAACTGAAACAGAAAAAGAAGAAGAAGAAGATTTAGCTAAGTTTTTTTTTAGGTAATCTCTATCTTTTCTTCTTGTTTTGATGGAAGAAGAAAGCAGAGAAACTAGGTTTTTATATGTTGAAAATGAAGAGAGAAAGAAGAGGAACAAGAGATTTATGTTCTTAGGTTTTCATGAACCGTAAATAGATTTTAGTTCTTCTAGTTAGATAAACCAAGAGTAGATGAAGTCTAAGTTCATTTTTAGATATTTAAAACTTATGGAAGTTCTATTCGTGTATGATGATTGAATGAAAATCTGTTTGCTTGAAGGGAATCAAAAAAAGTCGAAATCATGAACAAGAGAAAAGACAAGTTTGAGCTTGGATTTATAAGTAAAGAGTAGGTAATATGTTTATAGTTTTTGTGATGATGGGCTGTATTATTTGATTTTGTGTGTATAAATGCTTGTTTTGCAGCATTGTGAATGTGGGAAAAATGTTCTGTGAATTTAATATCATGATTGTTATGCAAGAATTCTGTTACTTTTGTATTGATCAAAAACAGAAAATCTAAGAAGCATGAAAATATGATAATGGAATGAAATATGTAAACATCAAAATTTTGCTTATATGGGTAAAAGAGTTACCATTTCGTTCATCACGTGCACGTTGACCTAAAGTCTTCTCCCGACTGCCCGCTTGTGACACATGAGCTCCGAAAAATAGACTCATTTTATTCAGGGTGTAAACTTCGGTTTCGTTATTCTATTTTATGGGATTCTCTCGAGTCATATTGTTGTGTACTTCGTTGTGATTTGCTGAGCATGATATGTGACTGAATGCTTTGTTTTAATGGTTGAAAAATATATGATATGATTTATGTGATAGCATGTAAATTAAGTGTTCTGTTAACTGGAAATGAATATATATATGCTTGGTTGTGTGTGTGTGTGGCTCATCACCAATGGTTATAAGCATATTAGTCACTGAGCTTCCCAACTCACCCCACTGTTTTCCATTCTTCAGGTGCAGAATCAACAAATCAATAGTGAACCTTGCAAAAGCTTCGGCAAATCTCCAAGAAATATTTCTATTTTGTAACTAAGTTAGTTTGGATCATTTTTGGTAGCTTTAGAAGCATATCAAGCATGGGCATTTCTAACTGTATTTTTGTATTATGCTACTGAAGTGGCTTCAGATATGAAATTTAAAGTTGTCTACAAACTCTGTTAGTTTGAGAAATTACAGTAAGAGTTAGAAGAAATATTCATCTGTTCATGTCTAAATTCCTTTTCTGTTAAATTACAATGTTTTTTGTTTGAAATATAATTGTTAGTTATTCAATAGCTTTTGAATAGATTTTTTTGAAGTAAATTGTTTTAATGGGAGTTTTATATGTAAGGTTTATGTTGTTGGAGTCGGGTCTTTTGATAAAGGTAGTAGTTTTTACAGTTTGCAGAAAGGAAAAAGGGGATGAAAATGTGTTCTGAAATTTCAATGAATAAACTATATTGATTTAGCCAGAATTTGACAAAATTGTCTTCATAAAAATTGTAGATCTTTCTCTTAGCTTTCTAATGACATAAAATTTATAATTTTTAAATTTTGGGATTGAAAGTTATGAAGTTTTGAAGTGGGTGTGCGCGATAGGGATGTCGCGATCGTGCACAATCCCAATTTCTCAGAAAAGTCGCGATCGTGCTTCTGCACTTCTGCGACTATTCACCAAAAGTCACGATCGTGCTTCTCGGGTGTGAGATTTCAAAAGTCACGCTGTGACTTTTTCCACTTCTTCTTTTTCTTTTTATTTTACGTATTCATTTGTTTATTTATTTGTTTAACTCCCAATCCGATTTATTTTCATGTCTATTTTATTATATGCTATTTTAATTGTTTGTTTATTTAAGTGTTTTTAGCCCACTAAGAAATTTAATTCTTTTTATCTTGATGTTAACTTTATATGTGTATATATATATATATACACATATATATATATACACACATATATATATATACCCTGGGCCAACAACAACGGTAGGTTTGATGAAGTTGTATGTGCTTCCACTATCAATGAGCACATTCACTGGATGGCCTTCGTAGTAGCCTTTGAGGTGAAGTGTGGAAGGATGATATTCGCAGGAAAGGGCGTTAAAGCTCACCGCTGGTGTCACGGGCTCCTCTTCCTCAATTGCTGGAACGGAATCCAGTAGAGAGAACATCTTTGACAAATCTTCTAGGGCACAAAGGGCATTACAGTAGGCTCGACAATTGTGAAAAGGGTTATACTTTTCGTCATAGTAGTAACATAACCCTTGGCGTCGTCGTTCACGTAACTCCGTAGCAGTGAATCATCTATAAGAATTTTTGGCGGTAGTTTGAGCGGTAGGGAAGTGGCATTCGAGATGTTTACTGGAGGATTGGATACAATAGGATTGGCAGTCAGGGTGGAGGTCGGGTTATGTAGTTTTATGGCAATGCTATAAGTTGGGCGAAAATTTGGGGTTAGGGAGAGGTTTTTTGCGAGAGTGGAAGGGGATTCTGTTATGGCCAATGGGGGCTGTTTGAGAGAGGTAGTTAGAGCATGGTAATTTTGTTCATGTGGGCGGGCCAAGGCAACAGCTTCTAGGTAGGAGGTGGGCTTGGCAAGTCGGAGTTGGCATTTTAGGCAATCGACTAGGCCGGCCACGAAGAAACTAATGAGCTACTGCTCACACAAACCGAATACCTTAGTGGATAAAACTTCAAATTACACCTGATATTCTGCCACCGTGCCTTATTGTTTAAGCTCTTTTAATGCCTCTTGGGGGTTGTCATATAGGTCGGTGCCGAATCATTTATGTAGGGCATCAGTAAAAACCAACCAATCTTGGGCGTATTGGTTTCTGATTACTCACTTATGCCACGCATAGGCTGGTCCGACCATATAAAAGGAAGCAATCTTGATGCGCTGATCCAGAGGGGTGCCTACAACATCAAATAATTCGTCAATGCGAAATAGCCAATCCTCAACGTTCTCGCTATTGAACGTTGGAATCTCATGGAGAAAATCACGAGAAGTGACGCTAATGGAGATGCTAGAATGGGGTTGGGTGTAGAACGAGATATGGAATGGCCTGGACTGCCATTAGACTCGTCTTTATGGGTACCACGATTCTCAACAATATCCATCAATTTGGATAGTTGAGACTCGATCTGCTCCTAGAAGTGATTGCGCTGTTCTTGATCCTGATGCAACTTATTCTCCATGCGAGCCAACTCACTTTCAATCTTCCCTAATTGCGTACCATCAGCCATGATTTGCAAGTAGCTCAATGAAAGCACCAGATGTTAAACCTTTCTGACAAAAGTTTAGAAAACTCCACATTTGTGCAACACAAGAAACTTCATGAATGAAAAACGTAGCAATTACCGATTTTACAACAAGCATAAATAGCATCTTACTTAACTACTTGCTCTATCTTAGCCTATTCTTTATCTTTAGAAACTACTGGATAAAGTCTAATAAGTAAAATGGATAAAATCTAATAACAACTAGATAAAAACATCTAATCTCTTATCTAGCCAATTCTATATGGCAAAATTTGCTGCCCATGTAAGAGCTCCTCGTAACCGCTTACTTGATGTCCCTGTTGTACGGGTTGTATCATCCCCACTTAACACATATGTAATATGTTTCAATTCTATGGACCAAATACAATGTTGGAAAATAGTATAATTTAATACATACTATTCAATTAAATTAAAGTGTATTGATGTGTAGCAAGCAACTTGTAAGTCTAATACGTTGTCAAAACACTATTTAATATTTTAAATATAACTTTTGATAAGAACATTTATTTAAAGATGTTATGAAAAGGTTAAATAAATATTTATAATTTTATAAGAAGATTTTAAAGGTCCGTATTAAACCCCAATAAAAGAATTCTATAAAAGAAGCATATGGTTCATTTTGTTATCACCATGAAGCATTTTGTCTATAATTTTTAATTTTTAGAGAAAATCAAGGGGAAGGAGAGAGGTTTCAACTTAAAGATTGAAGGTTGTAGGAGAAAATGAAAATTTGTAATAGGAAAGAATTCACAGGTACATTTCGTAGCAGTAACTGAGTAAATTGTAGTTTACATCAATTGAGCTTTCTAGAATGTTAAATTGATTAATTTAGTGTTCTTTATTATTAATATATGTGGTTTATAACTTTTCTCCTAATTATAATCATTCAAATTTAGATAATTTTATGGAAAACACCACTTATAAGTAGAGATAGCAAAAAAAAGCCCACCATAGCCCAACCTGAAGTCAATAAGCTTGTCCTGAATTGATCAGGCTTTGGGCTGAACTTAGACACAGGTTGCTTAGCTTGGCTTGATAAATAAAAAGCCCAAGATTTTTACACAAAACGATATCGTTTTTAATTTTTTAAATAAAAATAAATTTAATCGCACTTGATTCAACTTCGGGCTGCACAAGCTTGATTAGTCTTAGGCTTGACCCTAAAACCTCAAATTTAGGCCCCAACCTATTCCAATTCATTGCCAACCGTACTTATAAGTTATGTTGGATTTTAGAATTTTATGATACCGTTAGTTTTAGTGAATTTAAGCAATTTATTGAGGCATGTAATTATTCATAATTGACATATAATTATATGTATATATAGAGTGTGTTTTGTAGTCTTAAGGAGTAGGATTGGCAATTATAATCCTTCCCAATCTAAATTAAATAGGTTAGTTTCTAGTTGATTGGGCTTTAGGCCTAGCCAAACTTAGAGGTGCAGTTTGAAAGGCCTGATCGGCTCGAACCCCTCCATAAAAATGACATCATTTTAATAAGACGAATTAGGTTTGATATTGACCTGATTAAGTTCGAGCTATAGGCATTAGTTTTCGAGTTGGATCAAGCTAACAATGCGCCTAACTCATTACCATCCCTAATTGATGAGACATCTTATATATGATTGCATTTAACTATGCTAGTGCATATAT
>JANQAP020000553.1:10019773-10031104 GCA_026874005.2 Erythroxylum coriaceum | reverse complement strand
AAATTAGGTTTGTAACATATACCAATCCAAAAATAAGTCAACCCAACCTCATATTTATAAATAATTTATGATTTTTACCTAATAGTTGCTTAATTCTTATATAAATAATATATTCTTTAAATCTGACCATAATTATTATAATTTTTATTTATACTATAATTATTATTTGGTGTATATTACTGCAAAAATTGTATTTTATAAAATAATTCTATACATTTATTTTTGTTAAATAAAAATTATTTACATATATTATAAATAATTTCTAAATTTTTTAAAAAACTATATAGAATTATGGGTTAGACTTAATTTTTTATGGCGACCTAGATTTAAGTTTATATATATAGACTCATGATTATTTTAAAAATTAAACTAAATTTTAATTTAATAAAATATTTATAAAAATAATTATATAATATATAAAATGACAGAGAAATGTATATTTTCACAAATTTGTGTGGCACCGTTTAAGAAATTTAATAAGTCCTAAATTAATTATTTGGAAAAAAGGTAGATTATCATTATTATTATAATAATAAATTTAGATAATACAAAGTGGCCGCTTCCCCAAGAAAAGCAGGAGAGATTTAAAACCCGAAGAATGCAGAGTGGACGGCCATAATCAAGCCACGTAGGAGCCTTTTTTTTAATGAAATAAAAAAATAAAAAATAGTAATACGGATAATTAATTTATATAAATTGAGTAAATTAAACCCTCGTTGAACTCTCTATCTGGAACCTTCTAAGCCTCACCAGAAAAGTCTAATTGACACCTCAGACATGGATATATAAGTTACTCTCTCGCTCATCGTTCTAAAACCCTAAACCCTAGAGAAGATTTCCTCTTTCTCGATCTCCTCCACTGCCAATTATGGCCACCGCTGCTTTGTTAAGCTGTGTTCGTCGCCGCCACGTCACCTCCGTCCCTGTCACCGCCGCATACAAATATGTACGTTATGTGTTTTCATTTCTTACGAATTAAATGTGGTTTGTGAATTTGTTTGTGCGAGTGATAGTATTGGGGGGATTTAAAAGAGATTTTTGAGGATTTATGTATCGGATTGCTTGTACAGTTGACTGGGAACGTGAAGCCTTCGTGGGCACCTTCTAATGTGAGTAGCTGGGCAAGCTGGACTAGAACATTCAGGTGATATGGTTAGGGATTTAGATGTTTTGTTCGTGTCTGTGTTGAGGATTCTTGTTCTCGTTGCTGAATTGATGTATTTGTTTGTTTGTGCTGTAGTTCGAAACCTGCTGGAAATGATGTTATTGGTATTGATTTGGGTACCACAAATTCTTGTGTTGCTCTTATGGAGGGAAAGGTATTAACTGTCTTTGTGATCAAATTTTGTTTTTGGCTTGTTGTTGGATGTAGAGCTTGCATATGAGCCTTCTTGTTATCTTTTTATGTGTGCAGAATCCCAAGGTTATTGAGAATTCTGAGGGGTCTAGAACTACTCCATCAGTTGTCGCCTTCAATCAGAAGGGAGAGCTGCTTGTTGGTACGCCAGCAAAGCGTCAGGCTGTGACCAATCCTACTAACACAGTGTTTGGAACAAAAAGATTAATTGGTAGAAAGTTCGATGATCCTCAGACACAGAAGGAGATGAAGATGGTTCCTTTCAAGATTGTGCGGGCTCCAAATGGAGATGCCTGGGTGGAAGCTAATGGACAGCAGTATTCCCCTAGTCAAGTTGGGGCTTTCATCCTGACCAAGATGAAAGAGACTGCCGAGGCTTACCTGGGAAAATCTGTTTCCAAGGCTGTAATCACTGTGCCTGCTTATTTTAATGATGCTCAACGACAAGCAACTAAAGATGCTGGGAGGATTGCCGGCCTTGATGTTCAAAGGATTATCAATGAACCCACTGCAGCCGCTCTCTCATATGGAACAAATAATAAGGAGGGTCTAATAGCAGTTTTTGACCTTGGAGGTGGAACATTCGACATTTCAATCCTTGAGATCTCTAATGGCGTTTTTGAGGTACATACAGATACCTCTTTCCAGTCTTCGTATGTGATAAGATTTTGCTATTTTTGGTGAGCAACATTGTCCTCTTTCTGTATGCAGGTTAAAGCAACGAATGGTGATACATTCTTGGGTGGAGAGGACTTTGATAATGTATTATTGGACTTCTTTGTGAGCGAATTCAAGAGAACTGAGGGCATTGATCTAACAAAGGACAGGCTAGCTCTGCAAAGGCTACGTGAAGCAGCAGAGAAAGCTAAGATTGAGCTTTCATCAACAGCCCAGACCGATATCAACTTGCCTTTTATCACTGCTGATGCATCAGGTGCAAAGCACCTGAACATCACTTTGACCAGATCAAAGTTTGAAAGTCTGGTTAGTGGCTTGATTGATAGGACAAAAGGGCCGTGCTTGAACTGCTTGAAAGATGCAGGTATATCAACGAAAGATGTAGACGAGGTTCTCCTTGTTGGTGGAATGACTCGTGTTCCCAAGGTTCAGCAGGTGGTTACTGAAATTTTTGCAAAGAATCCTAGCAAAGGTGTAAACCCTGATGAGGCAGTTGCTTTGGGAGCTGCAATCCAGGGTGGAATTCTTCGTGGAGATGTCAAAGAGTTGCTACTCCTGGATGTGACTCCTCTCTCTCTTGGTATAGAGACACTTGGCGGGATATTCACCAGGTTGATCAATAGGAACACTACGATCCCTACCAAGAAGAGTCAGGTAAGACATGATCATTCTATCCAATTTTAGAAACTGTTCTTTCTTTAACAATCTCCTTGTTTTGACCTTTTATCCATTTAGATTTGTAAAGCTAGTCGTTTGGAGCGTAAAAAGATTAATCTTTTCACCTGCTTTGTTTCTTGGCTAAAGTTGTTTCAGTAGTATGACCTGTGCTGTACCTTGGATACATTTCTATTTTAGTTGCCTTCAGTTGCTCCATGATAACCATATCTTGTTTGTTAATAGTGGTTGGTTAATGCATGACTGAATTTTGCTTTGAGTTCAGGTTTTCTCTACTGCAGCTGACAATCAGACCCAAGTTGGCATCAAGGTGCTGCAAGGTGAGCGTGAGTTGGCCTCGGAAAATAAGATGTTGGGAGAATTCGAGCTGGTGGGTATACCACCTGCCCCAAGAGGCATGCCTCAGATTGAGGTAACATTTGATATTGACGCCAATGGAATTGTCACGGTGTCTGCCAAGGACAAGGCTACAGGAAAAGAGCAACAAATCACTATCCGTTCATCTGGTGGTCTCTCGGAGGATGAGATCGAGAAAATGGTCAAGGAGGCTGAGATGTTCGCTCAGAAGGATCAAGAAAGAAAAGCCCTGATTGACATAAAAAATAGTGCAGATACCACTATATACAGCGTCGAGAAGAGTCTGAACGAGTACAGAGACAAGATCCCCACCGAGGTAGCAAAAGAGATTGAAACTGCCGTTTCAGATTTGAGGCAAGCAATGGCTGGAGAGAGCGTGGACGAAATCAAGTCTAAGCTTGATGCAGCAAACAAAGCCGTGTCGAAGATTGGTGAACACATGTCAAAAGGGGGTGGTTCCTCCGGGGGCTCCCAGGGTGGAGACCAAGCCGCGGAGGCAGAATACGAAGAAGTAAAAAAATGAGAGCATGACGTTTTGAAATCATTGTCTTGAATCATGTTGCTTTTTTAGGCTTTTGTACGTTAGCGCCGGAGGAATCTTTGGGTTGTATTTTTGATACATCTTGAGAACGTTTTGATAACTTACGTGAATTGGTTGTGTATGGGTCACTTCCTATTTATTTAATAAGGATAAATCTTCCCGACCAGTGACCATTCCTTCAAGCAAGCATATCTTTGACACGACTTTTATCCTATTTTGTCTTACAGGATTATACAAGCTGAGAGTAATGATTGATTTTGTTGGTATTCCACCGTCTCGACAAGGCCATTTTTAACTTTCTCAGTGTGGCTTTCCCGTCTGCGAGTACGGTATGAAGGGAGTCAATTTAAAACCCAAATTTGTGTATGACTTACTGTTGGCGTAGGAATTAAGAGAGGATTTTGTTTCCTTGCCTTCTTTATAAGTATGGTGTTTTCAGACGTATTAAAATAACTTTATTATTTTGAACACGTTCAGAGAGAATTACAAGTTTTAACACTTTGCATCTCGTATTCTCCACCCTCCTCCTTTTAGGATTCTGCGATTTTCAGTTTCTGTAAGTTTTTCTATCTCTATTGCCGATTAGCTCTTCTTTAGTCTTTTCAAGTTTTGTATTTACTCTCATTTCCTGAAAGTTTTCATCTTTACGGTCTCTTTTTAATCTCTGGCGGCGACATATTCTGTATTCGGATTGCGAGATCTGGGTTGATTTCTTTTCACTCATTTCTCAAAGTATCATCGCATTTCTTTTCTATAAATATCTTTTCGCGATATTTGTGCTTCATGCAATCTCTGCTTCAGCTTTGAAAGCCTTTAGACCCGCTCTCTCTGCTTTGGGGGTTTGTGGTGGGTGTACAAATTTTCTGATTTTCAGTTGAGTTTTGTTGTTTCAAGATCAAAAGATTTGATTTTGGAAGTGGAAGTTGGGAGTGATTAATCCTGGATTTTGGGGCTTTGATGAGACGCCGCACTGCCGCAATGGTACGTCTTTGAGCAAATAGAGAAGGGGTCAGGCAAAGATCAACAGAACCTTATTTGTTTGTTGGCTTCACTTTGTCTTCTTTTGGATTCTATTGCTTTACTTCCACTTTGTTGCGTTGGGTGGTAGTGGCAGTGGAAGATCTGGTGAGGATTCTGATAAACTAAGTGTTTGTCTGGTTCAATGTTTGGAGGGTAAAAAATTATTTTTTTATCGTAAAAATTATTTTTAAAAAATAAATATTTGGCTGTAAAATTTAAAAATATTTTTTAATAAAAATAACTTTTTTAGAAATTAAAATATAACTTTTTAAAAATCTCAAATATTTTCCGTTTATTGAAGCGTTGAGAACTATAGACAATAAAGAGTGAGCCAGGTGGAGGGAGGTATACCTATGTCCACAATTTGCCTCCCAACTTGTATTAGTATCGGTATCAAATTTTGTTGAGATACAGTATTATACCGTTAGTAGTTAAGTTAGTAGTTAATTATGGAAACTGTTTTAAGTAATTTTTTTAAATCTATAAAATAGTTTTCAAATTTTAAATTTTTTTAAAAAATAATCTCTTAATATATTATACTGTATAATTTATAATTTTATACCAATCATATTTCTAAAAATTATAATGATAAAAATTTGAAATTTTTTTAAAATTTTAAAATAATCTCTCAATATATTAATATTGTACAATTTATAATTTTATATCAATCATATTTCTAAAAATTATAATAATATTATTGACATATAAATAGTAATCACAACTAATAAAAAAAGATCATATAAATATAAAATTAAAAACAATACAAAGTACTTAAAATGTTAAAATTTCATCTTATAAAAAAATAAGAGTTTGTATCGAGAAAACAACCAATTAGAAGTAAAATATGAAACAAAAGCATTTACAGTGATATTTATATTGCTATATAGAATTTAACATATACTACAAATATAAGTAAAATTAAAAGAAGAAGAGAAATAAAAACCTAAAACTTCATTCAATCAAATATTTACGTAAATCGCATTGACTTTAATTCTCATTTAGTATAAAATTTTCATCATCGAGAGGAGCCACATCATCACCATCATTCAAATTCATTATATCAAATGACATATTAATACTTTTCTATCTAAGATTGTCTTTCAAGTCATTCTCATTTATCAAAACAAATTTTTCAGAAACTCAATTAGCTAAAAGATCGATATAATCAAGATAAATTGGATCTATATAACTACTTGTTCTATTAAGAGTTCTAGTAAACAAATAAAATAAAATTAGTAAAAAATTACAAGAAATTATATTCAACTTAATAATGATAATAGCGTACCTTTTCTGAAGTTTTAAGTTGATCGAACAAAGACCAAGTTGTTTAATCTTTTATGTTCCAATCTATTCATTTTTTAGAATGAATGAATTCAAATATGTTACAATTCCTTTCATACGTGTTGCACTCACGCATTGACTTAGAATTCGAATTACAAATCTTTGAAATTCTAGAATATTATTCCTGAATTGGTCTCACTAAGCAATTGTAAGACAATAAAAATAATATTATAAATAAAATAAAATAATGATTAATTTTTAACAAGTAACAAAGGTGAGAAAAATACTTAGATTAATTTGTTTCTTTGACGAATAGCAATAGGCATTCCAAAATCGTCAGAAGCATCCTTATAAACCTCCACTTGTGAGCTTAAGAGATCTTGGATCATCTTATAGGAAATAATTGTTGTAATAATTAATTGCATTCCCCTATTAACTTCAGCTTTCTTTGTAAAATTTGGTCTAAAATAGAGCATAGAATTAAAAAATGCCTTAGCTACAGACAATAGAGGGTAGAATTGTCTTTCCTATCGCTCATTGTTGACTGCAAGATAAGGTGTGTACAAAGAAGACCTATTTTTTAGATTGAGCTTGATTGCTTCCTTCACCCCTCTCTATGGAATCATAAAATAACTAATTGTTGCCTTCTCATCAGTATCAATTAGACGAAGTACTCTTACTAAAAACTCACAAACTTGGATTACAAATTGACATTGGGACCAAAATTTATAATCTTCAAATATAATTCTAGAAACCTCAACTCCAGTATTAGACCTAGCATACTATGCTACGACTCACTTATTACTTGTAAACATTTGCCTTGACTCCTTTTTCATCAGAACAAAACACTGAAATGATAAGAAATTAGTCGCAAACCTTGTTATAGGAGGATAACACAAATTTCAACCATTGGTGAAATGTTTCCTCATCAATTTAGGACCCATGCATGATTATAGATAAACTTAGTCACTTTCTTTGCTTTCTACACAATTTCTTCAATGATAGGAAAATATCTAACATCCCCTATATTTTTCAACATTATGTCAATTCAATGTGCAACACAAGAAGTCCAATAAAAATAATTATACCTGCTTTGCAATCTTTTCCTAACTGCTTTGTAAGTAGAATCATTGTCAATAATGAACTGAACAATATTTTCTGACCCAACTTCATTCACAATTTCATCAAATATCTGAAATAGAGTATCAACATTTCTAACAAGGCTAGATCCATCAATAAACTTCAAAAACATTATCCCCTTAATAGAATAAACTAAAAAATTGATAATGAGTTCATGTCTTTTATTTTTCCAACGATCACTTATGATTGAATATCTATAAATTACCCAAGTCATTCTTTTTTTATCCAAATAACTCTTTATTTCATAAACAAAGCTGCTTAGAAGTTTATCTCTATAGTCATCAATTGAAGGAGACTTATATGTTGGACCGTAAGAGGCAATAACATCCACCATAGGGTGGTAATAATAAGAAATGATATATCTGAATCATACCACCATTTAGCCATTGCCATGTCTACATTCTGAGCCACTTCTTTAGATTGTAAGGCATTACATATTGACGGCTGAACTCCAAAAGTTGTTCGTGGTGCAAAAAAATTAAACATATGTCTTCTTCGTTTCCTTATATCACGTAAAACATTCCTTTCTTGTTGGGTTAGAACACCACTACCTTTAGCATACCCACTATCATCCTGACAATCGAAAAAAGAACTTCTACAACCAATTTCATAGTTTAGCCTTTGTCTTTTATCTTTTTCATGTTGATACTCTTTAAGTAAAGTCTTCATTTGTCACTTCATATCATGAGTCACTTTTTTACAAGGCTTTACTTCACTTTAATCCTAGGTAAATGTTTCTTTAATCTGGTGATTTCTCCACCTTTCAAATGCTTGTTATAATACACATAAATAGTATAACTCTTCATTCTAAGAACCAATCTAGCATGAGTCCAAGCTAGATCATCAAATCTTCCTAAAACGACTGAATTCTCAGAACTATTTGAACTCCCCTCCATTTATCTAAAAAATAAATGAAGACATGTTTCAAAATTAAATTAGTAAATTTATATTAAAAAATACAATTACATAACTATAAAAATTCAACATTCAATTATAAGCATATCCAAATTCTAGATAGAATCTATCTTACATCTTTCTTTATGATAACACACATTGCAAAAATGACTTTTCTTGATGATATGTATACATATCGCAAAAATTATTTGAGCACTTACGATTTCACATTATGTTAAGTCAACTAATGATTATTCTCTCATAAGTTCACACACTATTTTCTATTATGTATTTAATTACCCATAAGATAAGATGATGAATGTGTATTTGCGACTTACAAGATAGGATTAATATTTGTAACAATGTTTCTTATTGACAACAATAAATATAAAAATACAAACATTTAATTTTCTTAACTTAATTACATATATTAAATGATTTAATTATATATTAAATATTATATTTAAATGATTAATCATATGTTAAATACCTTTTATATACAAAAAAATATTTAGTAAATTGTAATCTTTCAAAAAATATTCAGTAAATTGTATGTTTCATATAAATTAATTAACAATTTAATGAATTAAAATTGATATTATTTTTATGATTATTAAAATAACAAATAATATGGCATGTTTTTTATTTATACACAATTCAAAATACTTAAATGCTATTATGTGATTCATACACAAAATTTTTTAATCTCATTTCTTCTTAAATTCACAATGCTTAAATGTTATTGAACTATACACAATTCACACAACCAATTCTAACTTTCAAGCCCAAATTAGCTAATGCATATTTTATAAACCTTGAAATTGCAATCCAAAGCAGAAATAAACAACCTAAAATTCAATAAAAAATCAAAAATTGCAACCAAGTTAATAAGAATCCGGTCGAGTCTGGTCAACCAGATGAATCTAGATTTGGATTTTGGATTTTGATTTCTACAACCTGCTCGACAGTGGATTGGTGGAGACGAGCAGATGAGCAGAAGCAACAGTGGATTGGAGATTAGGTAGTTGCAATAGTAGAGAGAGGAGGTGGCTCGAACCAAGGTAGTGATAATCCAAAACTCCAGATTCTAGCCTCCAGTGAAGAGACTGAAATGGAGGAAGCATGAAGAGTGTTGTAGGTAGCAAGCAGCGACTTTACTGACCCTAAATATTTGTGACTTTAAATTGAATCTTGAGGTAAACGTTAGGGTCTTTACTGACCCTTTTTCTAAGGAACTTTACCCCCGTAATATTGTCTTACACTTTTTACCAAGGTTGTTAAAACCAGACCGGACCGACTGGAAAAAATCGGTTGGTGATCCTATTCGGTTTTAACAAAAAATCTGTCATTATAAAAATCGGCCGATTTTTTAGAGAACCGGCCAGTTTTCATAAAATCGGTGTAACCGGTTCGACGCTACTAAAATGCAAAATTCCTAAATCGCCAGTCGCCCCTAACATTTCAGAATCTACGATGGTGAGGGAGACTTCGCAATCTGTCTCTCGCCCGTCGCCCCTCACCATTTTCTCAGATTAGAAGATAGAGAGTTCGGATTTCTCTCTTGCTAGTCGCCCCTTCCCATTTTCTCAATCGATTGACAGATATACCTAAACCTAAACCCTTCGAATTTCATTCACAATCGATGTGTCTCTCGCCTCTTCACTATCTTCTCTTCGTCATCTTCGCTTAACCATATCTCACCGTCTCCATATATGCATGTAACCTATAGATGTAAAAGTCGAGCCCTGTTGACTCTCCTTGGGCAACTACTGTGGCTTTCCTTACGCAGCTACTGTGGGTAAGGTCTATATTTATATGATGCTTGTTTGAGCTTAAATCTTTAATTCTTTCTTGAAATTACTGCCTCTCTTGTTGATCTGTGTTTTTGTGTTTGGTCATGTTATACTGCTGCCCTTCATTCTTTGACGAGCTGCCTATTTTGGCCACCAGATAACCCGACGTTGGGAGAATAATTTGGAGTGGTAATTTTTTTAATGTTACTGCTATTTCTTTTGTATCTGAGGCGTGTTTGCATTAAATATGTTTTTCTTTCAATCTTTCTTATTGTGATTTATATTGGAGTAACTGGAGCAAGCGATTGGAACATGATTCTTTTGATCTACAGACTCATCTTTTGCATGGATTAGTTCACTGTAGTGGTTTTGGATTGAAATGTTGCAACTGGATATCAAGTTTATATAGAGTTCATGTTATGTGTTATTCAAGGTTAATAGATAAGGAGTAGTATTGACTATTGATCAATTTGTTGTCTGTAACAATTAGAAATACATTAACAGTTGGTTTAAGTTTTCTGTAATATTTAGAACTCTATTTGATATCAATTTCTGCAATATTTAGAAGTTAGAACTCTATTTCATATCAACTTCTGTAATATTTAGAATTCTATTTCATAGCAATTTCTGATATTGATAGTTGGATTATATATATTCTGATTTAGAACTCTATTTGTTGATCTGAACACCAAAATTGAAAACTATCAAAATTTCAGTTAGGCTATTTGAAGTGGAGCAATTGCTGAAGCAAAGCTTAAAAAGTAAGTGTATTTGGTCTTGTTTTGTAAGTTATTGGTTTGTTTCTGGTCTGTGGTGATTGATTGTTGGCTTCTTCTTTGTTGTTCTCTATAATAGATTATATAAACTGATAATATGAATTGTTCTGCTTCGACAGATGTGGTAGGAGTAAGTCTAACGAATGAAAAGTAGTTATGAGTAGTTCTTTCACTTCTTTGTTCATGTTCTATTTGCATAAGTGAACCAAACATAAGTTACCTCGAGATAGCAATAGTATATGTCACCATATATCTTTCTACTTCATTCATAAGAAATCTAGCAGATAACATGGATCAAAGGGGTTCTGTCATCTAAATGGACCTTGGATCCTTAACATATTTCAGAAAGTATTTCAAGTTATACCTAGTACCTTGGCCAGTCTCGAAGAAATACTATAAAAGAATTGGGCTCCTGTTAATGTTTAAAGAAGTCAACGCAAGGCAACAAACAGCCCTATTGTTAGCTAGTCAATAATGATCACAAGATAATAAGTAGCCATTTGTAGCAGTAAGATCTAACAATATCATTGATGAAATTGTCATCAAGAAAAGAAGGGGACATATTATGTGTATGAATTCAAATTGTCATCTAAGAAACTAATAACTCAAACTCAGGGTGTATTTTTATTAGTCAAGGGAATTAATAGTAGGTGTCTACTCAAAAAGGATTTTGTAATTTTAGAATTTGATCAAATTTACAATTTCAAGTATAAGAATTACAACAAATATACACTATCAACCTAATTATGTAGTAAATCTATGGAGTAAAGTTTAATAAGTAACATATGTTGGTCTTTTTTAATCCATTCTGCTGTTGTT
>JANQAP020000553.1:9867720-9880740 GCA_026874005.2 Erythroxylum coriaceum | reverse complement strand
TATAGGGGAGTGTTCTATGACTCAAGTGTTCTTTTGTTCCTTGTAATTCTTGATTTAATCACTTGAGATATTATTTTTCATCTTTATTCTCATTCATTGTTTTAAAAATCCTCTATTGAGATTAGCATGAGGTAGTCATGCTATTGGGTGTGAAATACTTTCATGAGTGTGAGTAGAGTGAACAGCGTTAAGGATTTAGTAATGTTGGCTCCGTAATAGCCTTCTGTAAGACTATTATACTTCGATGAAAGTTGATTAATCTGGGTGAGGGCCCTGCAGACGTATTTCATGTTTGCCAAACTACGTTATCAAATTTTTGGCATTTATTTATTTACTGCACATTAAGTTTTTCTTTTTGTGATTAGATTCTGGAAAAATAGTAGTTGTTAATCTAATTGCTTTATGATAAACAACCGTCAGTTTCAGTTTGAAGTAACTGTGGCAAAACTAGAATTTTGTGGAATTACTTTGACCTTGGGGTTTTTCAAGAAGGACAAGTAGGAAATGGGTGTTGTTTTCTATTTAAGGAGCCATAGGTTCATAGGAGCAATTAACATCAAGATGTAATCGAAGTACCCATTTAAAGTTAGGTTAGGTTGAGTTTTGTACATTAAAAAGTGAAGTGTCAAGTGTTTATAGAGTTTTGAGATGTGAAATTAAGTGGACTAATCATTTTCTATTATAATTTTAGTTTTAATATTTTTGAAATTTTTATGATGCTCTTATTTATCTCTTAATTTTTTGTTAATTATATATATTGTAATATGATATATTTTTAAAGTTACAAGAAGATGAGGAGCTATACTTATTACCTGGATGCTAATGGATGGTAATATGCAAGTATTGATTCGATTAGACAAATTGTAATGACTTGTTATTACAAAATGTATTTCTAATGAAAGAAGATGCTATATATAATTATTGAAATTTAAAATGTTTACAGGCCTTTCTTTTTTTGTCTGTATTCTTTAGGAAAATATAAGCTTGCTACCTTTTACACTAGACTTATTAGGTTTATTAAATTGGAAAGAATAATTGACATTTAATGTTTAGCAAAATTAGAAATAATCATAATTAAAAGTAAAAAATATTTAATGTGTATCATTAAAATCAAAATTTATTTACTCACTGTTTAATATCTTTTGTCATTATATATTGTTTATCATTAAAATCAAATTTTATTTGGTCATTATTTAAAAGTTGTCTTCTCTATTCGCCATTAATATATATATATATATAAGCTTGCTACCTTTTACACTAGACTTATTAGGTTTATTAAATTGCAAAGAATAATTGACATTTAATGTTTAGCAATATTAGAAATAATCATAATTAAAAGTAAAAAATATTTAATGCTTATCATTAAAATCAATTTTTATTTACTCACTGTTTAATATCTTTTGTCATTATATATTGTTTATCATTAAAATCATATTTTATTTGGTCATTGTTTAAAAGTTGTCTTCTCTATTCGCCATTGCTTAATATCTTTAGTTGGTTATTCGACACGAACTTGTTGTAAATTGTAATTGTTACAAAGCCATTAATCTTTATTATTCTTTTTGTTTGGAGTTGTTAGAGAGTCGTTGATATTTATTATTCTTTTTATTTGAAGTTTTTGTTAAATTATTATTTACTATATGATGAAATTGTAATATTTTAAATACTTTATATTGTTTTTAATTTTATATTTGTATGATGATTAAATGATCTTTTTTTATGTTAATTGTGGTTATTATTTATATGTGAAATATGTGAAAAATATTATTAATAAAAATAAATAATTTTTTGTTATTTTAAATTTCTATTATTATGATTTTTGGACATATGGTTGGTGTAAAATTATAAATTATATAGTACAATATATTAAATGATTATTTTTCAATTTTAAAAAATTTAGGAAATATTTTATAAATTTAAAAAATTACCCAAAACAGTATCCGATATTGACCAGTACGGATATAGTATCGTACCAGAACTAAATGAGGTACATTACTGATATGGTATTCATAGCATTGGTTGTATGGTTATTAGTTTATTTTTATTTTTTAGATCTAATATAAATATAAAAAGAATTGATATTTTATTTATTTGATAAAATTCAAGTGGTCTAGTATCAATGTTTTAAAAACTGGATCGGACATCGAACCTGTCAAAGGAAAGGTTTAAGGTTTAAAGGTTCAACCGGTAGTGAATCGCTATAAAACTGATGTATAATAAATAAGAAATAAAACTTATAAGAATAAGTAAAAATAAAATATTTTATTGAAATAAAAATACACTAATGTCTATTATTATATAATGAACTAATAATAAATAAATATGAGTTTAATATAAAACTTAAAATAACAATAAAAATCAAAATTGTATTTCTGAAGGAGTTATATCTCATCATCGTCAAAAGCTCCAAAATTTTCAACACTATTTAAAGATTCGTAAACTACGCTTTCATCCAAAGTATTTGCATCAACTTCTTCTACTGCATTAAAATAAATTACAAATTAGTAATGTATGAAATTATGCTCAATTGTAAACTTATAACACAGTATAATTTTAACTTAAATATGATCAAAATAAGATATAAACTGACGATCAGTAGATGTTCTTAATTCATTCATTGTGACAAATGCATTTTCTTCATAAATCATATTTTCAAGTTCATTATAATCAATATCAAGCGATGATTCTTCTTTTTTTATCAAAAAATCAGTATGTTCAATACAATCAATATCAATTGGATTATATGTTCTCTGCTTACTAAGTACTCTGAACACACAACAGAGAAATTATAAAGTCAATAATAAAAATAAAATTATTATTTTTCACGAGTAGATGATAATTCCATATTTTCTATTATGATTTAACCTAAAAAGTATTAAAAAATAATTGGGTATACTATTGCCAGGGCAAAAGTGTACAATTTAAATAATTCTCGTTTATCAATTGTAATAAAGAAGACCAACAATAACAGAATAGATTAAAAAAGACCAACAAATGTTACTTATTAAACTTTGCTCCATAGATTTACTACATAATTGGGTTGATACTGTATATTTATTGTAATTATAATACTTGAAATTGTAATTTTGATCAAATTCTAAAATTACAAAATCCAAATACAGCCTTAGGAATCATTATGATGGATTATCCTTCTACACTGTTATAAATCTAATACGTAGAATTAAACTTCAATTCTTAGTTATCAGAAAATGAGGTGCTGGAACCAGAGTTTTGAGGAAACAACTTCAATGCTGCATTCAATGCATTGCAATTTGAAATTTTGAATACATATCCACAAGTTCTAATAATGTAATGCAGCTAGACTCAAAACCTAGCTTCAAAATGTAACAATGAATTTGTTTCCCCATATCCAAGAAACCGGCATAACTGTATGTCTTAAGAGCACAAGGAAATGTGAACTCATCAAGCTTAAAGCCTTTATGGTGCATTTTATACACAAACTCCAATGCACGCAAGTTCCCATTATCTGTAAAACCACCAATGATACTGTTCCAAGAAGCACTATTAGGCTCCGACATTCGAAGAAACAAATCCACTGCCTCCTTCATCAACCTTTCTCTACAATGCCCTGAAATAATAGTGTTCAATGATGTAGAATTTGTGGTAGAAATGATTTCATCAAAAACTTCTCTTGCATCATTCAAACTTCGACATTTAACATACATATCCAAAAGGGTATTCATCAAAACAATATCATTATATAATTTCTCTCCAACAATCCTTCCATGAATCAACCTACATAGTTCGATATTTCCCACAAGACTACAAGCTTTTAAAACCACGGAATACATAAAACCATTGGGCACCTCTACTTTGGAATCCTACATCTGGGTGTACAACTTTATAGCTTCTTGAGGTTGACCGCTATTGGTGTATGCAGAGACCATCGTCGTCCAAGTAACAATGTTTCTATCAGGCATTTCATCAAACAGTTTACGTCCTTCGACTAAAAAAGTGGAATCAATATACATTGATACTAAGTTCAATGACCTTGAAACTTGCTCCTATCTGTGTAAACAGCTATTTGACGCTCTTACAATACCCACAGTAGGTTTTACTGCAAGAACAACATAAAACACCAGAGCAATTACAAGCAAAGACAATAGCATCCTACCTTATCCAAGTTAAAAGAGTATCCAGAAAATAAAAGAACATATGATAGATGGAATTGTAATGTTATAAACCTGAAAACCACTACAGGAGCGGAAGTTGACAACTCCTAGGCTTTGTCAAGTGCCGTGTTTTTATCAAGTTCCAAGCTTTTCTTAGTCGAACTCAGAAAGAACCCATTCCCGTAGCTCTCAGTTTAGTTATAAGTGGCCAAACAAACATAGAGAGAGTAGAGCCAAAGATCGTCGAGAACAGGTGTCCTCTGACGAGTTTGGTGGCAAGAAGATGGTGAAGAGAAGGCGGTGGAGAGGTGAGGAGAAGCCCGAGAGGTTCGATGAAATGAAATTTAAGTAGCTTTAGGTATATCTATATTTTTTATATGGTTAGACCGGTTCGAAAAAAACCGGCCAGTTCGCTAATAAACCCACGGGTTTTAATACATAAAGGTTATTAAGTGAAACCGAACCAGACCACTGGCCGGTTTAAACTATTTTTGATCGGACCAGCCGATCTGGTATGGTTTTTAAAACCTTGTCTAGTATATTTATTGGTTAAAATAAGATGCTTAAGTCTTTCTAAATTTTTTAAATAAATTAATTAAGACCTTGTTTCCCTTTTTTTCTCCATTTTTTATTTAGTTTCCTTTTTTCAGCGTGAATGTCAAAACGAAGGAAATCAATTACTAAATCACTTTTAAGAAAGCCAGTTAGATCTTCATTTTCTTTTCATATTAATGAGTCTGGAGATATATATGTATGAATATATCTATTGATGTATACACACAAACAAACAAATATAAACTGTGAGTAAATGTAAGGATGTTAGTAATATAATATGTGCGACCCATTTCCAATTTTATTTTAGAATTCTAGAGTGTTTAGTGCGTTCAGAATGTCACATTAACAATTGTGGGTCCCACTTATAATGTAAATTAAAAAAATTCCCGTGGCATTTAACTGACATAGTCTAATCTTCGTTAAATTCTTCGTTCATGATTTGAACTTTTTGTAAACATTAGGGTTTAACATAAACGCAGCCGAAAGAGTAATTTAGCTCCTAACGTTTACACTGAAATTTAAGTTGGATCCTAATGTTTCGAAACGTTCAAGTTGAATCCTAACGTTTTAAAAATGTTTAAATCAAACCCTAATTGGACTGAAAAACTGACGGAGTTGGTCCTCCATCAGTTACATGCCACATGGAAAATTTTTCCTAATTTGTAATTTTTTAAAATTTTAACTAAAGTGGGACCCACATTGATGATGTGTATCATATTTATTTAAAATGGAAGTAAGTCCCACTTTAATTTAAACTGTGTGCTTGGCACCCTGAATTTTAATAGAAATGGGTCCCACTTTCATCTAAAATTTATAAAAATTTTGGTAGAATTTCATCTATTTTTATGATATTTACCCCTTGTTGAATAAAGAAAGTAACTCAACAATACAGTCATATATGACACCAGACATTTATAACATTATCATAAGTTTGTTGGTAGAATTATGTTCTAAAATGGACATTTCCTCGTGTGAAGTTCAATACTGCTACCAACGACTCCATATTTGTTCAGAAATATAAGGCGGTCGTATACTAGCCTTGTGTATCGCACCAACTCTCAGATAACATATACGTGCTTGTCTCTCTCATACTTTATAAATGACCGCGTCAAATTCAGAATCAAAAAGAAATCTTTTTGAAACAAAAGGAAAAACATACGATAAGTACTTATAATGTAATATTTATCTAATTAATGTATAAAATCATTTAAAAATAAAAAATATTTTTTGTACCTTAAACTCCTGAAAATAAAATTCTGTTGTCGCTTGAGAGATACTTTTCTATAAATAACCCTCAAGATCAATCTTCTCGTTGAATTTGTATGTTATGTTTCTTGAACACAGTCCAGATGGAATCAACCTAATATTAAAACAATTAATTTTATACCATTTTTTAAATTTAAACCTATAACTTAATTATAAACATATGGTATTTCATGTATTTTCACTTACAAATTGTTGACAATTGTGATGTAAGTTCTTCTATCAGCTCCCTCAACTCTAGGTTGAAGGTTGCCTCTTTCATCCGCATCATTTACCCCTAATATCTCTATCGGTATAGGGGTAGTGGATAGTGTAGCAGCAGGTATAGATGGTGATGTCTCATCTACAAGTGTAGTAGTTGGAGGTACAACATCTGATTCATTTGCAGCTACAGATTGTGATGCTTCTTCTGGACAGTAACTGGCTCTAAATCGTGGTCTGAAACTTGGTCGCATTATATCATGTTTTCTCTTTGGTGGCATATTTCAACTTGAAATTCATATTTGATTGAATATTCTAGAAATATAACAATTTCAATTCAATATTTCACATAATATATTGAAAATTCAATAATTGATTTGTTAAATATAATATTCTATTACAAACACAAATTAATCGCTATTAGCACTTACTGATAACACAAAATAACCGTTGATATATTCACTGACAGTAACACAAATTGTTCGTCGGTAAATTTGCGATGAAAAATATATGGTTTGTCGCAAATTATTACCTATTGCTGTTTCTCCGACGCCTTTGTTCGTTGGTAAATTCCGTCGTTAACTTAGCTTACTGATGGAATGTGTAAGTTTTTCGTTCAGTAATTTCCATCGCTAAACTTCAATTTTCTTGTAGTGTTTGTAAATCCTTATTTAAACTTAATGGATTTGCTTGTCGGTTTAGCCTGTGATTTTTTCCTATATATTGGAGGTTTTCACGTAAATCTCAATGTTTGCTTCTTTATTAAATTTTTATTCTCATACTAATATTTGTTGATTAAACTTTAAGAGTGTGTTAACATTGCTCTTTGGTTGATCTTTTAGAGAGTTATGTTTTTTGTTTCCCAATAAGTGGTATTAGAGCCATTGTGATGGAAGATGGAAATAGCTCTATGGTCAAGTTTACATCAATAAGCTACTCTATTTAGAGGCCCATAATGAAGGACTTTCTGTATTGCAATAATCTTTTCAATCTTATTGATGTGGATAAAGGTGTGAAGGTTGATGTTCCTTCAAAACTTGAAAAGATGTCAGATGGAGAATGGGAGAAGATGAAGTGGAAAACTCTAGGCACAAGTCGACAATGGATTGATAGTAGTATATTCAATCACGTGTCTCAAGAAATTGATCCTTTTGAGTTGTGAAAAGGCTAGAAGTGCTTTATGAAAGGAAGACTGCTATAATAAGGCCTCTTTGATGAAAAGGCTCATAAACTTGAAGTTGAAAGCTGGAAAATCTGTTTCAGAACATCTGAGTAATTTTTTATTTAACTAACTTACAACAATGAAGATCATTCTTAATGCCAAACTTCAAACTTTGTTTTTGTTGAGTTCACTATCGGATAGCTAGGAGATGCTGGTGATGACGATTAGCAATTCATCTCCTAAAGATGTGCTCTTTTTGAATGTAATTAAAGAGAGTATGTTCAATAAAGAAATTAGAAGAAAAGAGATAGGAGTTGATAACGTGCAAGCTTTTGTGGCAGAAAGCAGGAAAGGGAGCAAGAGAAGGGGTCCCAAATGGCTTAACAAGTCTAAGAACTGATCAAAGTCTTAAGGTAACAAAGAGGTGAAGACATGCCACTATTGTGACAAGCCAGGACACGTTAAGAGGTTTTGCTACTAGTGAAAAAGGGATAAAAAAAGGCAAGTTCATCATAAGGATAGAGATGAATAGAGTACAACCATAACTACTTTAAGCGCGATTGATTAATGAAAGCTTTAAATCAATGTGTTCCAAAAGTGGAGTACTTCTTAAACTATAAGAGCATAGACTTTGGGAGCGTAAAGATAGGTAATCAAAGTTCTGCTAAGATTATTGGTATGGTGATATCCGAGTTCAAACAAATGTTAGATGCTTATTGACCTTAAGAGATGTACGACACATCTCAGATTTAAGGCTAAATCTATTGTCAGATTGAGAAGGATTTAAGCACACTTTCGCGGATAGGAAGTGAAAATTGTCTAAGAGAGCAATGATTATTGCTCGAGGAGAGCTATGTTGCACATTATACAAGATACACTTAAAGGTGTGTAGTCATGGAGAAGCATATATAGTCTAAGAAAAAACTTTTCCAGATTTTTGGCATCAATGGTTAGGGAATATGAGTGAGAAGGGATTAAAGTTGTTGGGTGGTAAATCTCTCATCACAGTCAAGAACACTTTACCCCATAATCTTTATCATCATTTTTTGATAGGAAAGCAATATTAAGTCTTTTTTAAAAGACGATCTACTAGGAAGTCAGAGTTATTGGAGCTAGTGCATTTATATGTTTGTGGCCTAATTGAGGGGAAGTCACTAAGAGGTAACAAAAATTTTGTTATAATCATTGATAATACTTCGAGGAAGATTTGGGTGTACATGTTGAAAGCAAAGAGTTAAGTGTTTTTCATGTCATGGTAGAAAAGGAAGTTGAGAGAAAGTTGAAGTACCTATAAATAAATAATAGAGGTGAGTATACTTTTAAGTTGTTTGAAGATTATTGTACATTGCATGATAATATACATGAAAGACAGAACCTGGTACTCTATAGTATAATGGTGTTACTAAGAGGATGAACAAAACTATTATGGAGAAGGTTCGTAGCATACTAAGAATGTCTATATTGCAGAAGATATTTCGGGGTAAAGCAATCAAAACTATATTCTATTTGATCAATCGAGCTCTATCAGTTCCATTAAATTTTAAGATTCTTAAGAGAGCGTGGACTGGTAAAGATCATACATATCATCATCTGAGGGTTTTTGGTTATAAGGTATTTAAACATATACCTAAGGTTTAGAGACAAAAGCTTGACTCAAAAGCAATATCTTGCATCTTTGTTGGCCATACTGGTGATTAGTTTTACTTTAGACTCTATGAACTAGAGAAGAAAAAGGTGGTTAGGAGCAAGGATATGGTATTCTAGGAGCACAAGAGAGCTGCTGATCATTTGAGAGGAGATAAGGTTACTTAAAATAGCTCATCTTATGATGTAGTTAACTCTTCTCCAATTCTCCCACTACTGAGCAGTCTATAGGTGGAGGAGATGAAGCATGTGATCAAATACACATTGATGGTGATCATGTACAAGCTAATATTGATAAGCTACATGAACCACATTTGAACATTGCTGAAGATGAAATTATTGAGGATGATGACCAAGGGAAGAAACCACATCCAATAGCTAATAATATACAGCTTCAAAGGTCAATAAAGGAGAAAATTCATCTACAAGATATCTGAGTTCATAATATTTGTTAGTTACTACTAAGGGGGAGCTTGAAAATGTGCAAAAAGTTGCATCTTATGATGAAAAAGATCCTGGCTCGTAGCTATGAAGGAAGAGATGAACTCTCTGAAGAAGAATGATTACAAAATTCCAAAAGAAAAAAAATACACTGAAGAATTAATGGGTAATTCAGTTAAAAGAAGGGTATAGATTTGATGAAATCTTCTCGCTAGCATACAGTTTTAGGTTTGACTGCCTATTGAGATCTTGAACTTGAATACTTGGATGTTAAAACAACCTTCTTGCATGGAGATTTAAACGAGGAGATATACATGGAGCAGTCATAATGCTTCAAAGCTAAAGGCAAGGAGAGTCTGGTATGCAAGTTGAAGAAAAGCTTATATGGTTTGAAACATGCTCCAAGGTGGTGGTATCAGAAGTTCAATTCCTTTATGATACAGCATGGTTACAAGAGAACTTATGCTAATACTTGTGTATATTTCGAAAAGTTCGCAGGTGAGAACTTCATCATGCTTCTTCTATATATTGATGATGTGCTAATTGTGGGTCAAAATATTGAAAGAATCTAAAAGTTTAAAGAGGATATGTGTAATTCTTTTGATATGAAAGATTTGAAACCTGCAAAGCAAATTTTAGGCATGGAGATAACTTGGGACAAGAAAAGTAAGATGTTGTGGTTGTGATAGGAAAGATATATTAGAAAGGTTCAATATGATGCATGTCAAGCTAGTTGATACGCTATTGATACCTCACTTTACGCTAAGCAAGCATAGATGTCCCTTAACTGAAAAGGAGAAAGATGACATGTCTTCTGTTCGATACTTATCCGCAATAGGGTCTTTAATATACGCCATGGAGTGTACAAGACCGATATTGCACATGCTAAAGTAAAAGCTCGTAAAAAGATTCTTTGGTTGAAAAGATTCCTTCAAAAGTTGGATTTAAAGCAAGAAGACTATGTAGTATTTTGTGATAGTCAAAGTAATATTGACTTAAGGAAAAATACTATTTATCATTCCTGCACGAAGCATATAAATGTCAGATATCATAGGTTGAGGTCTGTGATTCAGGAGCAATAATTGATATTGAAGAACATTCATACGGGTGCGAATGGTCTTGATATATTGACTAAAGCAGTTCTCGGAAACAAATATGAACTTTGTAGTAAGCTTATCGGGATGTCTCTCAAGTAACTATTGAAGCATAACATGTCTTCCCCATAATTGGGCTAGAGGGGGAGATTATTAAGCGTCAAACACTATTTTGAGACTTTTGGTAATTAGTAATGCTTCTATAATTTGTAGGATTGATGAACGAGTGAAGACATGACGAATGATAGTTGAATGAAGTTCTTTTGAGGGGGACAAGGTTGTGTAGGGTGCTAAATGCCTGTGTCCTTAACTTACACTACATGTGGATCAACCGTGTAAGTCTCTGAAAGCTTGTGAAGAAACAAGTGAAGGGCGAAGACATACACCGTCGTATACACGCCTGTGTTCATGACATATATGACCGTGTATGATGATCATATAACTCTTTTTAACTGTATATATCTGTGACTTAAGTAACGCTAAAAGAGACGCAATCACTTGCATAGTTGTGTATGTGATCTTGTATAATGCAGAAAAACTATTATGATATAAAAGAGGAAAAGATGTAGGTTGGAGTATAAAGTAGAGGTCAAAACACCAAAATGGGAAGAAAAATAGAGAGAGAGCAAGTAGTATAAGATTCTCATCTTTTTTGTTGTTTTTGTGATTGGTTTGAGAGTTTGTTGAATGACTTATCAACTTTGAATTTCAATCATAAGACTTTATGAGACAATTTGTAGTTGTGGAGTGAGATATTAAACTTTGTTGGTTTCACCTATAGTTTTCCCTCTACATTGGAGAGTTTTTTTACGTAAATCAATGTTTGCTTCTTTATTAAGTTTTGATTCTATAATGATATTTGTTGATTAAATTTGAAGAGTATGTTGTTGTTGCTCTTTGGATGATCTTTTTGAGAATTATGTTTTCCGTCTCTCGATCAATTCAAATGAAGATGACCCTTCTACTGTTGATATTTTTACATCATAAAATCTTTAAATTTAAGATATTCATTAACTAATATGATTTACGCTTCTCAACTTTGAAATTTATTAAGAGCCAAAACACCAAATTAAGTTTATGTTACAAAAGAGCATTAATACTACAAAATTAATATTTTTTTGTCATTTGGCATCGCAACTACAAATACAATAACAACAATAATAACAACAACAACATCATAACACATATATAATCACTCCTAATAACAATACAATTAATATTTTGAAATATTAATTAATGCCCCAGGTACTCACTGCCTAATGCCTATAACATTATTTATTTATCACAGCAATTTCCCTTCACTGCTGTATGACGGATATAGCTATAGGCATTTAAGTTAGCATTAATTACTTAGGGATATTTTCGTGCTATCTTCAAGAGGCAGAGTGTGACTTCTTGTGGTTGGGAGAGCATAGCCATATGATCAGTCTCTTTCATCTCCATAACCTCATCAACTGGACTATTCTCTATCATCCAGCGCTGGAACTCTTTAGGTAATGCTTTATCATCAGAGGATACTATGAAAGCCCGTTTAACCGACCCGTATCGCTCCTCAGTAAATTTCTTTGACTTGGACAAATCGTGCACAAACAATGAGCTCGGCCTCAATAGTGACTTTGCCAATTCAAGATCCTACAAAGAACGAATGTTTACCGAGCTATTGCTGTGTAGGAACATGCCGTTTACTAAATGGCCAGACTTCATCCAAAATTTTATTTGGAGACTTCCATTTGAAGCTAACATCAATAGATTTGTTCGAATTTTGAGCATGTCTAAAAATTTAAATATGTTTATTGGATTAATTTTAAACTTCTTTAATCAGAGCCTAACTCAATTTTAATTTAAATAAATTTGAATAAGATTATTAAATAATATAAATTTATGATATTTGTATTTTAAATAAAATTATAAAAGAGTAAATAAAATAACTTAGAATGTTGGGTAGTTTTATCATTCTTATATATGTTGGGGTTCAAGAAATTACCAACCTCGACAGGGCTGAGTTGATAAAGCTTTAACGACAAGAACTCAGGCCCGAATTGCACTGCCACGAGTTGAAGTTCAGAGTTGCCGTAGGGGGAAAACTTGGTGTCCAACCAGTCGACTTCTGGCACCCTTCGACCGTACTTTAAGGCAGTAACAATCATTTCGTTAGAACAATAATTGTTGAAGGCTGCTCTACGATTGATGAAATTCATATGACTGACTAGAACTTAAAGCTCCAAATCATACAATCATTGTTGAAGGCTGCTCTACGATTGATGAAATTCATATGACTGACTAGAACTGAAAGCTTCAAATCATGCCCTTATTCGGATACTTTCGATTTGAACTCATTTCTAAGGCAATCCTTAACCTTTCCTCTAAAATTTTACATTAAATTTGATGTAAAGAGAATATTTAAGAATTTTTTAACACCAAATTTAGTGTTACTTCAACCACTCTATACTAAATTATTTTCAAAGAATATACCACAATAATTTAGTTATTAACTAAATTAATTTATATTTATACAATGATTTTTATT
>JANQAP020000553.1:9358641-9382065 GCA_026874005.2 Erythroxylum coriaceum | reverse complement strand
ATGATATTCCTTAGATGCATATCTTTCAAAAAGTTTCTGTTTACATATGCCACGAGCAATCTTGAAAATTAGTTATTCAATTAATTCCTTGAAATTGGGTTAATCAATTAGAATTTCATATGAAAAGTTAAATTTCGACATCTGAATTGTAATTTTCATACTAAATGCAATCTAATATCTAAAGACATGCATGATATATTGAAATGAAAGACCACATACAGAAGCTGCTATTTTTAATGATCAAAACATTTCTGAAAATTAAAAAACAACCATTGGAAAATAATTGTTAGCAACGAAAAATAAGAAAAACTCTTCCGTTGAAATTTAATTAAACCTAAATAGCCTCTTATTCAGGAGGAAGCAGTCCTGGAGTGTACTTACTCGAAAAAGTGAAAGCCATAGAGAATACTTAGTTTCCTCCTTTGGGAGGAGAAAAAAATTCAAGGGTGGATTATTTTAAGAGATTATTTTTGTTTTTAATAAATAAAAATTGTGAGAAAATGGCATCACATGAGTTAGCTTAACCTCTACGAAATTATGCATTTTTATAATTTACATTATGAGTTGGAGAATGCCTGAGTTCATGCCAAAAATATAATAACAATATCTCATTAGTTTAATCTTTGAATGTATGGTCATAGTACATTGGAAGAATGACCTTGTATTCTTATGCTACATGTCTTCATCATTTCGATGTTTTATTCGTTTTATAAGAAAACTATTTGCAAAAATGGTTAGGATTTTCTTAGGTCACCTCGAGGACTAATTGCAAAAATAAAGATGGAGGAACGGAATAACAAACAAGGACTTCGAAGACATAAACTGATTGATAGTGATGGGCAAAGCAGAAAAAACATGTAAAGACAGAGAAACAAATGAGGGAAAGATCAATGCTTAAGCTAGCAAAAGCGGCAGGGACATTTTGAATGTCAAATACGAAGCTTCCTTTACTGTACCAATCCATCTAGAGCATGGCTACGTACAAAGAAATTAAAAAAGTATGAAATACAAATTATATCGTATAATAATATAATTCAAATTTGAGTTTGATTGAAAATTTGGCCAATTCAAACCTAATTTATTAATTTTGAATTTAAAAAGTCTATTTATTATATTTAATGGATAATTAATATTTTTAACTCAATTAAATAAATAATATAATTTATATTATATTATTTATAACTTAATCAAATTCTGGTAATTTGATACTTAAAAATGACCTTATTTTAACAAAATTTATATTAGTTAATTAATTTTTCGTTCATTAAATAAAATAATATTATTTTATTCAAATCAATTCTAACTTGATTATATCAACCCTTTTAAACTCAAGTTGAACCCAAATTTTATTTAATTTAAAATTTTCTTATTGACTTCAAAATAAATCATATAAAATTAAAATAAACCTCATTAACTTAAGACTAAGTTAAATAAAACCAAAATATGCAGAAATAGATTTAAATACACCTTTTTGACAACTTAACATTGTGATTTGGCTGTATAATCATTTCCATTCTCTAAATGATCTTCATTTACTGATGATTATGGTTCTCAATTTGTTGCTTTATTTTATGAAAAATTTAATATCTGAAAAGAGAATTATAATTTCCTTTCAAAAAGAATAGAGTTATTTAAGAAGAAAAAGGATACAATATATAGGCGGAAAAGAATAGAAAACGGAAAAAAAAAGATAAACATCGATTTATTGATAGAGGGTAATTATTGATTCCTCTATAGTTTAAGCAATTTTGAAAAAACCTTAAAATTAAAAAAATCTTTTAGTTTTTAATTTTTCAAAAAAATCATTCTCTTAAACTTTAGTTAAATAATAATAACAATATACGCATAATATGAATATCAAAATTGAATTAATCAAATATCACTAATGTGATAATTCAATTCAACTTTTAAATCTGACCCGAGTAACTTAAGTTTGACTTAAATTAATAATTTAAGATGATTATAATAAATTATTAGTTTAAATCAGATTTAATTAGTTCAGTTTGATTCTAAGAATTAGATTGAATCGTCATATAAATAACATTTAATTAATCAACGTTTGATATTCATATTACATATTTTTTTCGTCATTTTTATTTAGAATTTAAAAGATAGAATTTTTCAAAAAGATTGAAACTAAAAAGAATGTTTTTGAAAATTTTAAATATCAGAGAAATTCTTAAAGTATTTATGTCTTTTGGCCTGTCTACAATTCTCAACCTAATATAAGATTATCATTAAGAGAAAATGAGAGAAAGAAGAGAGGTGGCATTTTCAATTCAATCTACTTAATTACCTTTGAATTCCTTAAATCAAATATAAATTTCAATTTTTTATTTAATAAAACAAATGAAAAACCATAATTGGAATATAAATTACAAGTAATTTGTGTAATTTCATGGTCTCAATTTGACTTGGGAATTGGGACTTGGGCCACTTGGGGCTTCAATAGGACTTGGGCCCCTTTAAGTCTCCACAGCGATTGCACCTTAAAGCCAAACCAAACTAAACATACTCAAATTCTCGCTTAAGCAGGGTATGGGGAGGGTAAGATGTACGCAGTCATGCTCGCATCTCCGATGGAGATACAAAGACTGTTTCCTGATAGACCCCCGGCTACGGTAAGAGCAAAAACAAATAACAACAAACAAACCAACACAAACAAACACACACAAGCAACATAAACAAACACACGAACACACCCAACAAACAAAAAACAAATAGATCATACCAATGCAAGTACATCACTGTATAAGGATAACAATAGATGTATATGCATGGAGACTATAACTGATAGAATGCACATGAAACTAAAAATATATACATACATGAAGATGTAAATATATGAGCCACTATAAACAGAGATAAATAAAAATTGAAATGAAGAATTTAACGTAATAAAAATACCAATAAAATAAAATAAAATAAAGACCAATAAAATAAAAATACACTAGGTACATAATATATATAATTACATACATATTTATACATACATACACTTCCTATATGGCCTATTTCTGATCGAACGTCGACGATCTATTATAGCAGAGGTAGAACCTAATCATCTCTTATAGGAGACTCTAATTCTACCCTAAACATTTTCTACTTATCCTAGGCAGAGGTCGTATCCTCATGGAGCTTCAGGAGGAGGGCAAGCGGTCGTGCGAAAGTACGGTCGACCGACAGACATACTATTCGCCGAACTAGGTGTCTACAACCAAGTTATAGCCTTTCGACTCCATGAAGGACTACATATAGGAATGACAGGTCGAAACAATACACAAAATACACACGGATGACCTTTACTACTTTAGACCACTTTAAGTGTCTACTTGTATATCGTTGTCTCCCACATTTCAGATCACAGGTCATGTGCTCAGAGCAGTCTAAAGCCCGCTTTACCCCTCATGCCCCTGCGCGCCCTATACATCTAATATCGAAATTTTGCGGCGCCAACTGTTTCTATCGGATGTCATATCCTCATATAGATTTAACGTCTGTAGGTCCAGTCTGATCTGCTCCTCCCATATCCTCCTTGGCCTCCCTCGACCTCGCGTTCCTTCTACATTAATCCCTTCAACTCGCCTGACTGGTTCCGTCACACTTCTTCTGTGCACGTGTCCGAACCATCGCAATCTCCACTCTCTCAGCTTGTCTCCGATAGCCGCGATACCTAACTTCTCTTTGTACACCTTATTTGGTATTCTAGCTAACATCGTACAGCCACACATCCATCTCAACATTCTCATCTCCACTACTTCAAACTTTCGCACTTGTGCCAATCTCATAGGCCAACATTCAGAGCTATAAAGCATAGCTGGTCGTATTGCCGTCCCATAAAATTTTCCTTTCAGCCTTAGTAAAAATTTCCGTTCACATAAGACTCCAGTTGTCGCTCTCCATTCCTAAGTAGTAGCTCTAATTCTACCACGAAGCTGATGATATCTGAAGAGTTGAAGTTCTTTCATAAGATCTAAAAGATTGGACCATACACAATACAAAATGGGATTGCATCACACTAATACATTTCACAAATAAACGAAAATTTCATTTATATCTCCAAAATGTTACAAAATCAGCAAAATGTTAGCTCCTAAGTTTGATGAATGTGTATTATATAAAGGGGTGATTAAGTTTAAAGTTGTTATACCTTAATTTATAAAGAGTATTAATTATTATTTTAATACTTTCATATAATTAATTTTTAATCTATTTAATATATTTTTCAATCACTTAGAATTATAAATCCAATAGCGAAATTAAAAACCATATTTGAATAACTGAAAATTGTAATTAAACGGCCCCTCTTTTAAACAAAAAATTGGTCACTTTCTTTCGTTTTTTTTTATAAGGTCAATTTATCTATATATGGAAAGCATGGTCATGTTGGTAAATCGCATTGAACGGGGAAGCAACAACAGCAGGGACAAATTTAAGTGCTGAAGTTAATGCTGACCAAATGTCATATCCAATTAGGGAAAGTCCAACCAATCGATCTCTGAAAATCACGAAAGCCTATGATCCCCATGAAATATGAGGAAACAGTAATTTAGTGCCTCAAAAGACTTCCTGTTCTCAGCCCATAACTAGTTGGCTCTCAATTTCTTGCATGCTACTGCTCAATATGCCACGTGCCAATATTTGCAATTTATCTTCTCATATCCACACGCCAGTGTGTGTATACCACATTTTAGTTCAATATGTACGTTTTATTTTATATTTTTCTTGCTAGTTCGTTTTGTACATAAATATTTACTATTGTTTTGCTTCTAATTGTATGCCAATATTATGATTAGCAAAGCTTAAGTCAGCCCCGACCCTGGGCAAGGGCGAGGTGGGCTACTACCCAGGACCTACTTTTATTTAAAAAAAATTACATATAAAAATATAGTTTATTAAAAAAAAATTTTTAATTTATTTTTAATTAATATCAGGGGCCCATATCTTCTCTTTCATTCTTGGCTTACAAAATCTCAGGACCGGCCCTGGCTTAAGTATACCATTTGTCTAATCTTCCTTTGGTGACATATAATAAAATTAGAAAGATACAGAGCAGATTAGCATAACCCTTACATAATGTTGATATGCACAATTCAAAGAATAGTGAACAGACATTTGTAGCATATCAGATATGAACATAATTTTACAACTTTTCTAAATATATTTTTCTTGTTATATATATTTTTCAATAACTTTTTTTAAAAATTTGTATCAACTCACGACGATTTTGGGCACCATATCAGATATTTTATTTGGTTTTGTTTTGTTTTATTTATTTACTTATTTAATTTTATTTACCTACTCTTTTTAGCATATCAGTTTTCATATCTACATTACTTTTTTTATTGTCACTTCTACATGTGGGTCTATCAGAAATAGCATCTCTATTATGTAGGGTTAAGGTTGCATACTATCAAACCTCTCCAAACGTCGCTTTGTTGTGAAATTTCGGACTGAGTGATGATGATGATGATGATCGATAGTTCTTTAATCATGCCATAAGTAAAAAAATTAAATAAAATCTTTTGAAGTTAAACACAATGTTACTAATCTCTCATTTTCACTTGTTATCTGAAATTTATTCAAAAAAATAAAAGATGTTGATAGGCAACAAGTTATGCTATATTAGGACGTTATTAATAACATTCACTCCTATCCACTTTAACATTAAATTATTGTGGTCCCCACAAATAAGATTCTGCAGTTCAAGTTCAGCCTATCGCTCTAATAGTTTTCACAAACAAAAACAAATTTGAATTAATATGCTCCTAACATATTTAATTTAAAGAAATTGAAACATTGAGAAAAGGAATTAAAAGTTTTAATTAACAAAAGAGTATTTTGCTCATTTAAATAATTACTTAGGTTTTTAAATTTTTGTAAAAAGAGATAAAGAAATTGCAACTAAAAGATTTTAAGTGAAAATGACTTAATTATTGAAAAAAATTTTAATTTCAATTTGAAAATAAAATGATCGAGTTTAGGAAAGATGGACTTATAAATTTAGAAATGGAAATAATTTAAAATTTAATTGAAATAGAAAATTGACTAAATTAACATTTAAAAGGGAAAAAAAAAAAAGGAAGAATATCATGTGTATAACCTTACCCTAAAGGAGTTTCATGTGTGGTTAATGCTTCTCTTTCGACTAAAAGCGACTGAAATTTAGCCACGAGAGAGGATTTTTGAGATGTAGTTTTAAAGAGATGGGAACATGTAAAGAAATCAATATAAATAAGTATGTATGGTGAAGTTCACCTATGCGAAGTTTCAATCATCAAGTAAGATTATTTATCAAAATTAAAATAACTATTAAAGTATATATGCCCCTCTCTCTCTCTCTCTCTCGATACACATAAGTCTATTTAATTAAGAAAGTGCCACCTCTCATATGCACAATTAAGCTTAGTCAAACTCATTCAAAGTCTCTTTCTCTAGATCTGGAATGTTTATTTTTCTAATGTACATAATATGCTTCTTATTTCAATCCTTCGTATAATTCCTAAGATTCCAACTATGATGGTTACATATAAATTCAGGAATTAAGATCAAAGAATAAATTTAAACTAGTCAATAACTAATCATATGTTAATAATTAAAATATCAAACATAAACTATACCCCTAACCCTAATTAGGGATATCTCTACTAAACTTAATGAAATTCAAACAAAAACAAAACAATCTTGTCTTAAAAGAAAGGAAAGAAGATAGAGTTAAAGAGAAATCCCGAATTGCTTGTAATTGGAGACGAATCTTCCCTTAATCTTGCTCTTAAACTCTTTTCTATGCTAGGAAAACCTAAAACGAGAATTCAATGAAAAGCGGCTTCCAAAAGCTCAAAAAGCAAAAAATCTCTTTAAAGGCTCTCCTCCAAAAGATCTAATTAAACTTAATAAGAATATTTATAAGTTATGGTTATATAAAAGAGTCATAATGTAATTGAAATTAAGTTTTCACAAATCATTCGATTCCGTATCATAAGTCAGGTACCTGTTCGTTTTCCCATACTAATGCTGATTAGGTTCTGGTGTAAAAATCATGTTTAAACAGTTAGTAACTAACACCTATCTCACTCCTATATTTGACACTGGTTAACTACTATTTCTGTAATCCTCGATATCTTTGAACTTGAATTGATTTCTAATAACTTCTACAAAGTTGTTGTCCATTATGTTTAACTTCTAATCAACTTTAATTTCTTATTAATCAAAAAATGTTGCACTTAAGTTTGAAACTTCACCTCTAATTATCACCTATAAGTTAACGAATTAAATACGAGAAAAATCATCTAATTCAAATAAACTATGCTTTAAGAATGATTTATTGCAAGCTAATTTAAGCCCTATAAGCACGCAAATATGGACTTATCAAAATTTCTTATCCTTCACTCATTGTTTGTCTTTAAGCAATCGACGAAATACAACCTAATTAACCAATTAGACTAACTAACTAAAATAAGAAATAATTCCACTCTTTTAGGTGTTCAGTAGCATTTAACATATGTCATAAGCCTTTAAACGTCTAAGTGTTCTTAGTGGAGGAGTTGTAGTCTCTTAAGAGTTTATCTGAATGATACCTACAAACATTGACCTACACACATTAGTTAGCTTAGCGGTTTACGACATAAGAGATACATATTTCAACCTTTAATTGAAAGAAAAAAATGTATAATATTTTTAAAAGAATCATTAAACAATCAAAACAAAGCAAGTACCATTCTACCTCCTTCATTAAGCTCAAATAATTCAACTTGACATTTTCTTACAAGACATCACTCATTCACATGAGTATTTGAATTTTTGGGTGAGGTAACCTATAATCTCCTTGTAAAATTAAGGGCCTATTGTTTTCATTTACATTTTTAGTTTTTTACTTTTATTTTCAAATTTAGTAAAAATAATTTATTTAATAATGTATTTAATTTTTAATTAAATTAAATTAACAATTATTAATAAATATAATTAAAATTAAAATATCTTCAAAAAATATATTTATAATGAAATTTGATTTAATAATTAAAATAAATTTAATTTTAAATTATTTATTTTAATAAAATAAAATAATTTTATTGATAATTTATTAATAAATATTATATAAGATATTAATATAAATTCAATTAGTAATTTAGCTTTAAGTTTTATCTAATATTTAATCATCATTAGTAATAAAAATATAACTACATTGACATTAACACCCAAACATGTTTTTGTTCTTGTTTAAAGAAAAACAAAAAACAAAAACAAATACCACAACAGAAAAATAGAAGTAAAACAAAACGACCCCTAAATTTAGCATAGATTTAAAAATCTTCTAATCTTCATTTCTCCAATAAATACATGCAAGCAAAAATTAAAAGGTCTTTAGGTTTGGTTGTAATAAGGTCAAAGGGACAAGTAAAAAAGGAAAGGGATATGGAAAAGCAAAATATTCATAATTAGTATAGCAAAAGTGAGAAACTGATTAACAAATCTTCATCAACTCCTTATGTCTAGCAAAATTCCTCTCTTCCTTCATTCTTTTCAAGTGTAAGAAAACCATTTCAATCGATTTTCGACATAATTTTGTTTCTTTTTATCTTTATCTTTATCTTTTCATTTTTTTAAACCAGCACATTTTTCCTTTTTACATTATCATTTCATATACATCACTATCTCCCTCGCGCTTAAATCTTTGCTCACCATATCCTACAACTTCAAATCATAAGTAAAGCTCCACTAATCATGAATTAGGATGAAATTACTTATCTTATTTTTAGGCTCAAGGTTCAAATGGTTCACCAATAATTCAATATATAAAGGGTTAGACAATTTTGCTCAAACAAAATCCTAAATGCCTTTATCATTCTCATGCTTGTACATATCTTAAATGTAATATCAGAGAGATGAAATGCAAGTTCTAGAAGTCTAAAGTTAAAGAAGATATCTGCATTCGGAAGAAAAATTTACATGTTGGCTGAATTTCTCAGGAGGCAACTCAAGTCAATTGAAAGTATCATCACTTAATAAATTTAGTTTCCTAGCCTTCACAAAGTCAAATTTTCATAGTAACCACTTAATTATATTATTTACCTAATTTTTAATAACCAATCTTAACTAAGAATTATGTATGAACTTATATATCAACCTAAATTAACTAATGATATCTTAAACATAATATAGAAATAAAAGTAAAAAATAAACCTAAAGCACTCAAAACACACAACTTAAAAAAATCGCTGGTTATAACTTAAGGAAAACAACAAATTTTAAGAAATTTACCCCCATGCCTAAACATAATATTATCCTCCATACTAGAAAAGTAAGATAATAAGAGCAATCATGAAAGACAATTAAGGTAAAGAAATCTACCTTAAGTTAATGCAAGGTTGGTAAAGTAAAATTAAAAAAAAATAAAAAATTACCTACAAAAGAAATAAATCAAAAAAGCATTAAGAGAAATCTAGAACTAAGAAACTAAAATAAAAGAAAAGTAGTGTTAAATGTTGGGTTACCTTCCAATAAGCACTTATTTAGGAGTCTTTTAGCTAGACATCTTGCTTAAACTCTTCACTCCTATAGGATCTTCAATTGAATGGGCTTGCTTTCTTCTTACATAAAAGTTAGAGAAGAAGAGATAATATCAAGATAAAAATTATTGTCTTTTAAATATGCATAACACAAGAAAGAAGGCCATTACTTCATATCAAGCTTAGGCACTTCGTTGGTGGATAGTAAGAGTTTAGGATTTCCTACTCCTAAGTCCTAAAAAACACAAGAACATTGAGGTTTATAACCCTCTCCTTCCAACCTAAAAGTACACTAAATAAGTTCAGGATCCTCCTCTATTTCATTAAGTCCTAAAACTATACATGTTCACAGGGGATCATCATAAATAACTTTAGGTAAATCATGCATAATATTATTGACTACATCCATCCTACAATACTCATAATCAAGGGTATATCCTTTCAAAGCCTTGAAGATGTTGAATTTTAACTTCTTCTTACCCACCCTTAAGGTTAACCTATCCTCAGCTACATCACGTAATGCCTCTCCAGTAGTCAAAAAATAGTCTCTCTAAGATTATGGAAACCCCAATGTCATACTCTATATCTATTACTAATAAATCTATAGGAAAAATTAGTTTTCCTACTTTTACTAATAGATCTTTAACTATCCAACTAGAGACCTAAATGATCTATCGACTAGTTGGAGTAATACATTTGTAAGCTTAAGCTCTCCTATTCTAAGCTTACTAAAAGAGATAAAGGTATAAGATAACAATTGCACTTAGATCATATAAAGATTTAATTTCATTGGAAGTACCAAAATGACATGAAATGATATGAATCCTTAGATCATTTAACTTTTGAGGTAATTTGTTTTTCAAGATTGCACTACACTCCTTGGTTAAAAGTAACGCAATATACTCCTTAAGTTTTTTCCTTTTTTGGAGATGATTTCCTTTAAAAAATTTGCATATGATGGCATCTAATCTAATATTCCGATAAAGGAGATGTTAATATGTAACTTCTTAAAGATGTAAAGGAATTTCTTGAAGTTATGTTAATCCTTCCTCTTATTTAATCTTTAAGGGTATGGAATATATGATAGATATGGTTTAACAATAGGTTCTAACATTTCCTCTAGTTTGAGATCGGAACCAAATGAAGATAAGAATGATATCGATAAGCTTATATTCATTTTATTCTTGCTCTCTTTTTTAGGCTTGTCTAACTTTTGCACTTCCTTCTTTCTAGTGGTTGTAACATCAAGTATTTTTCCCATCCTCAATATGATGGTGCATGTTTAATCTTTTGGTTTTACCTTTATATTTCTTGGAAACTTTCCTTAACCTATTTCACTTACCATCTTGGTTAGTTGGTTCACATGCACCTCCAAATTGTGAATAGATACACAATTTGACTACACCACTTTTTTAAGCCGACGTACTTAAGACTTAAGTTTTTTTAATTTATCCAATTTTGCATTGATTGAAGAAACATATTGCTTGAGCATCTCTTCTATCCCCTTGTTCTATTTAGGTGGTGGTTATTGATATATAGATCTTTTTAGTTAAAACTCAAGTGATCCTATAGGTTTACCTGCTCTAGCTCTTTACTCATTCCAAGAAAAATTTGGATAGTTTCTCTATATAGAGTTGTATGTATTGGAGAAAAGGTTGCTCTTAACCATTGTTTTTCCTTTATAGGCAACCATATGATCTACATCTTTATAGTAATTTGAGGTCAACTCTACATTTATACATCTATGGGAAGGATGTCTACATACGCCATATTGATAGTACGTCTCCCTATTGATCATGTCACAGTTCAACATCTTCATCATGTTAGAGATATCCACTACTTATAATGCCAAGTTTGAAGATGCTTAAACCTTAAATGGAGGCTTCTGATTTTTTTTCCTTACCACCTTAGTTTATGAATTCTTAGCTAAGGTTTCAATAATCTCTTTGAATTACTTGGCAATTTCATATATATGGTCCCTCTTGTAGTTATATCAACCAAAATTTAATATGTGAGAATGATGCCTTCACAAAAGAGTTGTATAATCAATTATAATGTACTGATGATATAAACATTGTCTAAACAAAGCTTTATATCTCTCTCGAACTTTATAGAATGCTTCTCCCTCTTTTATGCAAAACTTTGAATTTGCATCCTAAGCTTGGTTGTCTTATCTAGAGGAAAAATTGCAGTATAAATGTATCCTATATGTGGTCCCACTCCTTAGAAGAATTAATCTCAATCAAAAGCAACTAGATCTTTATTTGATCTCTTATGTGATAATGAAAGCATCTTATCCGTAACTCATCTTCAGTAAGGCATTTAATAGAAGTGTCTGGATTACCGAATATAATTATTTTATAAAGGTGATGATATCTTCATTAGGCAATCCATTAAAGGTAGGTAGTAAGTGAAGATGGACATATTTGAGCCTATAATTATATGCCCTTTAACTCAACTAGATATATAACGGATCAACATTTATAATAAGTATCGGAATATTCCTTATACAAATTCTTTATGGTTGCTGCTCCCCAGTAAAAGCAACAACATTATGCTGATTTATAGCTATCTTTATTCTCCTTCTTACTTTGTTCTATATGTAGGTCCACTAGATTTTAGGGTCAATAGGAAGTCAATTGTCTAAGTTTTCACGTACATATCTCCCCTTGCATCAACTATTTAAAACAAATAGAGGAAGATAAAAGAAAAAGAAAACTATAATCAACAAATAAGAAACTAAATACTGCCCAACAATGGTACTAAAACCTTGATCGATCTATTTGTAAATGCATATAATCAATTGTAGCAAATGATAAAATCTAGAGTATTTCAAGTGTCGATCCCATTAGGACTATAACCACTAAATTTTTTTAATCCTGGCTAAACAATAAAATTTAATTAACAACATTTTATGATAAGTAAGTTATTTATTAAACTAATGAAAGAAAAGTGATTAGATATAAAAGGAAACTAATTTAAAAATGATAAGGCTTCAAGATTTACTTATGAGGAATTCCAATCATTAAACAATATCTAAGTTAAAATAACAATTAACATAAGGTATCTACGCCCTCTCTCAAAACATATAGGTATATCTAATTAGAGAATTATCACCTCTAGGAAATATAATTAACTTTAATAAAACTCAATAAGAACTCTTAATTTATTAGTTGTCATTATAGTCTAGGGTATCTCTTGCTCTATATCTAGAATGTTTATTCTTTCAATGTACAATTTATACTTCTCCTTTCAATCCTTTATATAATCCCTAAGATTAAATATATAATGCACATGTATAATCTAAGAATCAAGATTAAAGAAAATAAATTTAATCCAATTAATAACTAATTATGTATTAATAATTGAAATATTCAACAGAAACTACATATTTAACCCTAATTAGGGATTTAGCTACTAAACATAATGAAATTCAAACAAAAAAAATCTTATCATAAAAGAAAGTAAAGGAGAAATAGATTAAAAAAAAGATATCCCCAGTTGCTTTTAAGTGGAGATGAATCTTCCCACCAATCTTGATCCTAAACTCTCCTTGATGCTAAGAAAAACTAAAACAAGAATTTAATGAAAAGCAACTACCTAAAGCTAAAAAAATCTCTAAAGACCACAAAAGCTCCAATTAAACCTAATGTGAGCAATTATAAGCTAAGATTACATAAAAGAGTCCTAAGGTAACTGAAATTACGTTCTATGCATCCTCAAATTACATATCATGAGTCTAGTGCCTATCCATCTTCCCATACTAGCATCAATTAGGTTTAGGACTAAAATTCATGTTTTAATAGGTTGTAACTGGCACTTGATTCAATCCCATGTCTGGCAATGATTTACTACTATTTCTCTAACCTTTGACATCTTCAAACTTGAATTGATCTCTAGTGCTTTTTATAAAATTATTATCCATTATATTAACTTCCAATTGACCTTGATTTCTCCTCAATCGGATAACCATAAAGAAATTGCACTCAAATATGAAACCTTGCCTTTAATTTTCATCAATAAGTCAATGGACCAAATACGAGAAGACATCATCTAATTCAAATAAAACATGATTTAAGAATGCTAAATATAAGCTAATATAGCCTCAATAAACATGCAACATATTAACTTATTAATCATTAAATAGATAGTTAGGATAAGTTTTGAGAGAATAAATAGTCAAGATTAAAGCTAATGAAAGATCAAATTGTGGTACTTTTGAAAAAATGATATTAGGAAGAACGTAAAATGTATGAGACAATTTAAGTAACATTCTTTTGTTTGCAAATTAGAAATGTGATTAGACAATTTTAGGTGCATATGGCAGTCATTGATTAATTAATAAATGTAACATAAATAGACAATTTTATGATAATCTTGCCCATTCATTTCAAGTGAAATTTAAATTAAAGGCTACAATTTAGATCTCTACTTGAAGGATTGTGTTACAATAGCCAGGAATCAATAGTTAGGTTCTACCTCGTTGTAAAGTAAATAAGTTGACGATTAGGGGTGCTTAATTAACTTTAAATGAATATTTCAAATTAAGCCATGTAAAGGAATCATTCAACTTTATAATTGGTCAATCAATAGCAATGGATAAGCAATGAATGAGGGCGATGTAGGGAAATAGATAAACCTAAGATTTGTCTATGCCAACAAACACATATTGTCTCGCCATAAGTTGTTGGATTTAGGTGTATCTTATAATCTAGATTCGTTAATTCATATTACAAAGAATCAATGAGTTGTCTATGGACACATAGCAAAATAACTTAAAAATTTGTTTGCCCGCATATTCTCACAATACAATTGCTTCTAATATTTAATAACAATTTGTTTCTTCCTTACCCAGGTCTCATGCCTAATGTTTTAAACCTATAGGCATGTTGTTTGAATCCATTTTTCTTCCTCCATTATCGCTTCCTTTCCCTTATTCTCTTTTATTTTTCTAGTGTTTTACGCCTTTGAGTCACATTGCTTTAGAGTATTTTTTAAAACGAAATTAGTTAACGTATGATTTTAATGATAACAGAACATTGTAATACTCATGTGAATGTTAACATGTGAATGATCAAATTCAATGGAAGGATAAAGTAAGGCAATGTGTCAATTGAATCAATTAAACAATCAAAAGATGGAGAAAATAAACTAAATGGAATATGTGATTCAAGTGAAGATCCAAGAATAAGAAGGAATTGAGCACATAAAGATTTAAGTAAATCATTTTATTCCTTTTTGCAACCTTATCTTGTTTATTTTAATTAATTAGGGGCTCAACCATTGCTTGATCATTTTGCATTTAGAGCATATTACATATACTTTATCATAATCAAGAGGAAATTCAAAAAGGTATTAAAGAAAATGCTTTTACTTAATCAAGACATTTGTGGAGAACTTCTGAAATAACTTTGGATCAAATTTTTCCAAAGTTTATCTGGATCTTTGAATTAGCTCAACAATTGACCAATATTTAGTTTTTTGGTATATTGGTTGAGCAATGTAAGTGAATGGTCAACCAATGTCTCTTAGAAGAAAGTAAAAACATGTATCATAGGTTTGTGATAACATTAGTTGAAAAAGGTCAAATAATGTCACTACTATTAGTCGTTGTAATGGCTAATTTTTGTTTCTAATGACTTTTTAGGTTATTTTGAATATAAATAGACTACATATGAGTTGTAGGAGGCTAATCCGACATATTAGAGTGTTACTTAGAGTCTTGAGAGATTAAAGAATGTATATTTGCATTATATAACACACACTGAACCTTTATTCATTGGTGTGAGTAAGAGAAAATTTTTTTTGAGTTATATACTTATTGTAATTGAGGAAATTGCTTAGGATATGCTTTTAAGAGTCTTCTTGAACTTGAACAGGATTTATAAAGAGTTACTCTTCACCTGTAGCAAAGCAAGATAATTGTAAGGTTTCCTCTTCACTCGTGATAAAGAATATGTTCTATAGAAGGTTACTTTTCACCTACTGAAGGAAGAAGACAATAAATTTATAAGTGAAGCTTAAAGAGTGAACTTATGTCAATGCTTATTAAACTAAACCATTATAAATCAATTTTGTCTCTCTTTCCCTACTCTCTTTAATTATTATTATGATCATTTTATGAGTATCATTAGATTATGAAATTCATTTATTTGTTTACAATAGGACAAAAAAAGGTAAAACATAAAATTCACTTCCTCTTTTATCTGCTATCTAAGACTAGAAATTGGTAGCAAATCAAGTCTCATTCAGTGTATATATATATTTAGAAAAAATTTAAATAAAGATCATTATGACATAATTTGATTCTCCTTTTATTCAAGATAGCCAATGTACCTTCTTTCTTTGGAGGTGACAATTACATATATTAGAAAACTAGGATTAAACACTTTGTTTCACTCAAAGGAGTTGATCTTTGGGAAATTATAAAGAATGTTTCTTATGTTCCAATGAAAATGATAATTTTAGATAAAGTGGACACTGAGGTACTAAAGGATGAAAGTGAGCACAGCAATAATGATAAGAGATTCATTGCATTAAATAGCAAACTGGTGCATATTTTTAGTTTGTATTCTTAGTATAAATGAATTTAATATGATGTTTATGTGTGGAACCAACCATAAGAGATGATACACACTTGAAATCATAAATAAGGGAACTACTTAAGTAAAAGAGAGCAAAGTAAGCTTATTAATGCATTAATATGAGATATTTCATATGAAAAATAGGTCAATTTCTACTATGTATACTCGCTTCATTAATTCTCTTATTTAACCAACTTGATTGAATAATAGGTACAATTTTTATGTAAGATCATTCCAAAAAAAATGACACATCCTTCTCATTAATATAAGCCTCTTTATCATCAAACTGATAAGAAACAAGCTCATTATCATCCTAGGCCTTATAAGACACAAAGAAGCATGACATTTACTCAAAATCACCATAGGTCACTTTTTCATTAAAAAAAAAAACAAGTCATATGCTAAATAATTTGTTAGGTCTCATTATGAAACAAGGAGAGCTTCATACCTTACACACATCCAAAAAAAAGGCTAAAAATGCATATAAGCCACATTTTTATAAGTATTTGTCACATGCATTAATGTTACTACTAAATTTTTTTATTTTTAGTAATATTAGTAATTTAATATATGAAATATCTAATTCAATGGAAGGTAAAGTGAGTAAAGGAGTAAATTAAAACAAATGAGCAATCAAAGGATTACAAAAATGAACAAAATAGAGCACATATGTAATTTAAGTGAAGAACCAAGAATAAAAACACATTAAACACATCAAGACTTGAAAAAATCATGTTAATCCTTCTTGTAACATTATCTTAGTCGTTTCAATGAATTAGGGATTCAATTATTACTTTATCATTCCGCACTTAGGGAATATTACATATACTTTGTCATAGTCAAGAGAAAATTTGAGGAAGTTTTAAAGAAAACCCTCTTTATGTATCAAAATACTTTTAGAAAAATTTTGAAATGATTTTGAATTAAGATTTTGTCAAAAGAGTGTATTTAATCTTTTAAAGAACTTAAGAAGTTTTGCAAGCTTACTTTTTGAGCACTTTGGTAAACCAATCTAGTCAGTGGTTGACATATATTAGATTTTTAGATACATTGGTCAACCAATATAGTGAATGGTCAACCAATATATGTTTCGTGAGCTTGTGACTATGATAGTATTTCTAGCCAGTGTAATAGTTAGTTTTTGTTTCTAACGATATTTTAAAGTTATTTTTAGTATAATGAGACTACAAATGAGAGTTGTGAGAGTTTGGATTGACATATTAGAGTGTCGCTAAGAATCTTGAGAGATTAAAGAAAGTATATTTGCATGACATCACACATTGAGCCTTTATTCATTGGTGTAAATAAAAGAAGAAGCTTTTGAGTTATATATTTGTTGTAATTGGAGAAATTATTTAAGATATATTTTTAAGTGTTTCTCTTGACCTTGAATAAGATTTTTAGATGGTTATTCTTCATCCATAAAAAAGATGATCATAAGGGTTTTTTTTTTACTATGGCAAAGAAGATGTTGTAAGGAAGTTGCTCTTCACCCTTTGAAGGAAGAAGATGATGAATTCTCAAGTAGAGTTTGGTGAGTAAGCATATAGAGGCCAATGATTGTTTGATCGAATCATTATAAATTAATTTTATCTCTCTTTCTATATTATCTTCAATTATTATTATGGTTGCTTAGTGATTATCATATATGAATTTATTATAATCATTTATTACAAAAAGTTCATTGATTAATTTTTCAAGGAGGACAAAAAAATTAATATACATAATTCACTACCCTTCTAATATACGATATGAGGTCCAAGTTTCGTGTTTTTCACTGCATTGATCATTGTTTCAATTTTCCTATGTCTCATTATCAGATAAAAACAATGCCATTTTGTAATTGCATATGGTATATGAAAGCTCAATTTTAAATATCAATTTGAAGTAGAACAAGTTTAACTCTTACGGTTATCGAATGCAATCCATAGACAACTAGTAAATGGAGTAGTTTGTTCAGCATACCTAATCTCAAAACTTTGAGGATAAATATTAAATACTCGATTCCCTTTTCATTATCTTAATTTGATATTAGCAAACACAATATTTAATAACAATAATTAAAAAGAACAAGTTGGTTTCTTTAGTAAAAAAAAATCCACATTTCCTGAAATTGTACTGCCATACTTTTTTTTTTAAATTAGAAGAATGAAGCTACTACTTTGTCATGATAAGGAAAGCAAGCCCTACCTTATCCTATTTCAGTATTGGAGATATTTCATTTTTTTAATTGTGATCTTAAAAAAAACCAAACATCATATATATATATATATATATATATATATTAAAATATATTGCAAATTATACCCAAATAAATTAAATAAAAGATATGACGTGTGCATACCGTATCCTGATTCTGAATCAACCGACCAAGCAGCCTCGATTTTGTCGCCGAGTCTTCGCTTCCCAATATATACCACGCACCAGTGCCGTCTGTATCCGTCTGTGCTACCATTTTCTTCCGGAGCCCTCATTACGTGCACTGACTACTTGCCCTGTCTTGTCACCCTGTACGCGATAGACCTTGTTTGATAAATATCCCCTTTCTTGCAGAGTCCCAAGGGATCCGTTTCACTGCATCGCTTAATTGCAATGTTATTGGAAAAAATCGATTCTTTAATCGCTGGGACCGCATTTCTTGAGACTTGGGACTCCGGGTAGAGGATTTTGGGACTAATGTCTTTGGAAACTTTGATCTCATATGCGTGTTCTGCGTAGTTTTTGTTTATTTGTTGTCGTTTGTTCGGTTATTGAATTGTACAAGGGGGTTGTTGAGGTTGTTTCTGGGACGTTTTTGATGGATTACGCCTCTTGTTTGAAGTTCTTCACTCGTGGTGGTGTTTTCGGTGGTGGGCTTTTCATTTTTGGGCTTTTCTCGCCGGTTTTCAATTTTTTGGGGTTATTTTTGATGTTCCTTGCGGGGTTATGGTTGTCGCAGTTTACTTCGAATGGGAAGGGTTTGGTTCACTTCTTATTTCTTGTTAGGGGAAAATCAAGGAGCTTGAGAAAGGGGTTTTGTTCAAAGAATGGTTTTGATGGAGTTTGTGACTCAAAGACTCCGCCTTGCAAATGTGGTTCATTGATATTGTTGGGGAATCCAGAACCAAAAGTCGATGACAATTCACTAGTGCAGAAAGAGGTTGTTAATCCTGATGGTGATGATTCTGATGATGACTATGAAAAGGAACGTTGCGTTGAAGATGAAGAATTTGATGTAATGGCGTTGAGGAGAATGGTGAAGATTGAGAGGCTGACGTCTATTATGGCTTATGCGGAACTTGAGAAGGAGAGAATGGCTGCTGCATCAGCAGCTGATGAGGCAATGTCAATGATTTTGCGCTTGCAGAGGGAGAAGAGCTCGTTGGAGATTGAAGCTAATCAGTATCGCAAGTTGGCAGAGCAGAAGCAAGTGTATGACCAAGAAGTGATTCATTCACTGGAGTGGATTATAATGAAGCAGGAAACGGAGACCTATGCATTGGAGGAGAAGCTGAGGCTGTGCAAGGAAAAGCTCAAGGAATGTATGAAGGAGGAACTAGTCCAATTTGAAAGTTTTGATGCTAGCTTGAGCTCCATTGACTCAACCATGGAAGATGGTATTGGAGAAATGCTAGATATTCATTCAACCATGGAAGTTGATATTGAAGAAACGATAAATATTGATTCAACCATGGAAGATGGTCTTGAAGAACTGCTGAATAGTTAGGTTGACATCACATCGTTGACATTTCAAGTGTATGTAGAATCCTGAATAATTTTTCAGACAGTTGATAAAGTGATTTACTTAATTTTGAGGTAGTCTACTGGTTTCCCCTTCTGTAAATATACTTGATCAACGAGTCCACCGGAAATGAATCTATTACAGTTGATACCTTGCAGAAGCAGTTTTTTTGTATCCAATGTTATTGGCATTAATTAATTTAGAGCAATTTGCAGTAGCTGTAAACTCTTGCTTTATACTACCGAATGTTTGTTTGTTTATTTGGGTGGGTAGGGGCTGGCGGTTGGCTTGACAATGTGAATGGTGTGGTCCATTTTTACTGCCTTCCTGAGTGCGATTTAAAGCTTTACATGCTGCATTACATGTTCTCATACTTCATGAGCTTGGTTTCTTGTTTAGGAGGATTTATTTACAAATTTGAAGCATCAATGGAAAAGATTCACCAAGTCCTCGTAATACTGAGTTGAAAGCAGAATTTCATTCAAAACTTCCTTGAGGTATTACTTTGGGATAATTTATTTTTTTACTGATAACTAACAATGGTGAACTGGCATCTACAATGGTTTAGTTGTGACATTTAGTTGTTATCTGAATGAAATTCTTCAAGGAATCCTAAATTTCTTGCCTCCTGTTGAACACTCATTTAACACAAATTTTGTTGTGAGCAAGTTGATCCATTTCTGCAGTTCTATATTAAGGCATGGGGGATTTGAGTGATTAGATGAGATGTTATTGGATACAACAAATACTGTGCAATTATACGTTATGAACGTAGGTCCTGGTTTTCTTGTAAAAGGAGCTCACATTTGTCTGGTTGTACTCTTGAATTTTTATCTTGCTTCAATTCTTGCCCTGAAATCACTAAACAGAACAAGAAGCGAATATTTTAACATTTAGCAAGTGGATACTTGTTTCTTTCGTCTTTTTTAGCTGTTTTGTTTATGCTGTACCATTTGCCTTGTCGTTTTAAATGGTTTAAGCATTGTTTTGCTCATCAGTACTTGGGAGAACTTCTTTAGGAGAATAATTTGCGCGTGTAACTTATTCTATGTTTATGTTGGGAGATCTACTGGACAGATCGTTTTTAGTAACTTGTATTTCGTTGGAACTCATTCCAGGCTGTTAGTTCTCCAGAATATCTCCAAGGCCAAGAATTGCATTAAATTGCGTAGAATCACATCAAATTTTGCGCCTTGTATCGTCCAGCTGGAAAATATCAATTTGAAAATGCAGTGATACTACTTGGCAATAGACTACTTCCTACGGATGAATCTTTTGTATGCATTATTCATTTTCTCCTTTTGAATGGAGGCAATATTCAAGACATTGCAGGCTTTGTATACAACTTTATAAAAAAAGCTACAGAAAATTTATGCACAATTAGCCATTGTTATTCTGTTGATTGATGTAAATTTTCTTTCAAAGCATGATTAGGTTGTTGGAAAATCATCTTCCAATTGAGGCCTATGGAAATTGCAGTTTACACATCTCATTAAGGAAACCCAGTCTTGCTTTACCTTCAAGGGGGGTACAAAGCATTATGCTTTGAAGAAAAGCAATAGCTTTCAAATGCTCGCCTGACATTTCTTGTTTTCTACCCTATCGTTTATTTCTGTAGACTTAAAAAGAGAGAGAATTATGAGCACTACAAACCCTTCAACTAAATGATAGTTGCAAGAATATCTTATTTTACCCCCACGAAGTTTTTCTTTGTTAATTTATTTCTTGCCTTCCTCTAGTTCTTGTATATATATAGAACTCGAATGATGGATGATTTACATGTTTTTTTTTTCAACTTTACATTTAGGCTCTATTTGGTATTGTAAACTCCAATTTCATCTTGCAACAAATTTATATTAATTTGATAAAACTAAAATTCAAAAAATTCACATAATTATGTTTAAGTTCCTTACAATTAACTATAGAATTGGATTCCAATTTTGTGCGAGTGAAATTGGCACACAACTTCAACTATCAATTTCAAAATAATTTGTTGTTGCTTGTTCATCAATAAAGTCAAAGTCAACGTACCCAGTATAAAAGGTTCCCTACTTTGCGAGAGTTTGGAAAGGGTCATCGATGTACGCAATTTTCTCCTTGTATTTTTTACAAAGACGCTCTCTCTCTTACTTGTTCATCAATGCATTTTTTTGTTCATAGTAGATAAATTATTTGCCTTTATAAAAATTTGGGAATTTGTAAAACTCGTAAATATATCTAGTTATTGAGTGGATACAATGTCCTCCTCGTCTTCATCTTCATTCTCATAAAACCAAAATTTTTTGAAAATTCTCCTTCTTTTCAACACTAAAGAAGCCCAGATTCCTTCACTTTCACTGATCTTCAAATCCTTATAAGACCATCGTCAATTGGAACCCCTATCATCGTCTCGTCTCTCTCTGCCTCCTTCCTACACCTTGTAATACCCATATTCTCGAATCTCAACCACATCAAAGTGTGTGACTTTTACAGACGAGTCCATTATTGAGCTAATATCCTTACAAACGAGTCCATTATTGAGCTAAACAACTTGAGTGATGAATACATTCTGTGATATTGCCTTCTATCATTCTATCATAAAAGAAGGGATTAGAGAATGATAGAGAAAATGTAGGGATGTCTGGGGATAAAGAATATTGGTTTAAACTTTGAAATTCCTAAATTGAAGATATTGCAAGAAAAGGGACTAGGAATGGAGGATGAAGCATTGGTAGTTATTTCAAAAAGATACCCTAGATTGATGCAACTGGACCTGGAGGGTTGCCTAAATGTGACAACGAGAGGGGTGACTCAGGGGGCGCAAAACTGTATGAGATTAAAAGATATAAGTTTGAAATGGTGTGATAATGTGAAATTTGATATTATAAATTTCTTGATGTTCTCAAGGTCGTCACTGAGAAAAATAGTCCCTCCATGTAGATTTTCTTCATAACCAAGTAACATTCTTCTTGCGACATGAATGTTTACTTTGCCAAGGGTAGCTTTTGGAGCTTCAGAGTGTATTTGGCTGAATTCTTTATGAAGTTCAATTGTAATCTCTTGAATTGATATTATAGTGTAGCTTTTTCCTTTTTCTTTTCAATATCATTTGTTGTCTCCATAAACTCGTTTTATATAAACATGTATAATCCTTTATAAAAAACTGTCATTCTTCTTCATTTTTCCTGAGTTTGTTTGATCAATTCCATGGAATCTTTATGGTGTTCCCAAATATTTCCTCCCTATGCAGTCACCACTATTGATCCAAAATCAATTCAAAATTACCGTCTTGAAATTTTTGAGAGGTATCTCAACTAGCACTTGCATGGTTGTGCAAGTTAAGTCACGATGTGACTTTCTTGCACGACCATGCAGGTTAAGTCACGGCCGTGACTTGCTTGCATGGCCGTAGATGCAAGGTCGTGACTTAACATCTTCCTAAACATTCCCCTGCCTCCAAGGAGGAAGTATTATGAAATTAATATGTTGGAGGAGAAGAACAAGATTGACGAGCATCGATGTATGGACTCATGTAAAGTAGGATATGACAAATTGAAATGGTTAAATGGGCAGATGAGAGATGTATCTTTTGGTTTCAAGTTATTCTTGATAATGGTAATTTACTTCAGAGGTT
>JANQAP020000553.1:9024831-9035143 GCA_026874005.2 Erythroxylum coriaceum | reverse complement strand
TTTATTTGTTTTAAGTTTGACCTGGTAGGGAATTCCTCCCTCGTGGGACACGCGTCTAGATGTCACGTAGGACGTCGAGCCCGTGACCCGCCCGGGGAGGGGTTCCAGCAAGCACTACCCCAATATGCATTAGTGTAACATTTAACTCCCAAATGACCATTTTTAGCAAACAAAACCCCCTTACCAGGGCTAGATTTCAAATACCTGAGTACACGGTCCACTAACTTCATATGTGTCTTCCTTGGATCATGCATATATTGACTTAATAGATTTACTACAAAAGCAATATCAGGTTGTGTATGTAGCAAATAAATAAGTCTCCCCACAATTCTTTGATACTATTCTTTTTCAACCTGTTCTTCATCAAGACATGGACCTAACTTCATATTACATTCCATAAGTGTCTCACAAGGCTTGCTATCAGCCTTACCAGTCTCCACGAGAAGATCTAAAACATACTTCCTTTGCGACAAATAAACTCCACGGTTGGATCTAGCAACTTCAATGCCCAAGAAGTATTTCAAATTCTCAAGAGACTTCATTTCAAATTCAGATGTCAAATGTTTTTGTAAACTTGAAATTTCTTCCTGGTCATCACCCATGAATTATTTGGATAACAATCTTACCATTTGTCCTCTTGTAAAACAAGGTATGATCAGAGTTACTTTGTTTGTAACCAAAAAATCTCATGGACTGAGTGAACCTACCAAACTAAGCTCTAGGACTTTGCTTTAAACCATACAAAGCCTTACCAATTTATACACCTTTGTTGAACCGTGAAACTTCACAATACCAGGAGGAACATCCATATATAGTTCTTGATTAAGAGTTCCATGTAAAAAAGCATTTTTTACATCATATTGATATGAGGGCAATCGAAATTAACCGCTAGAGACAATAAAATGCGTACCAAATTTAGCTTGGCAACAGGAGCAAATGTTTCCTGATAATCCACACCATAGGATTGAGTATACCCCTTGGCAACCAATCTAGCCTTAAACCTTTCAATGGTGCCATCTGGCTTGAACTTTACAGTAAAAATCCACCTGCACCCTACTGTAGTCTTTCCTTGAGGAAGGTCCATTATTTCCCAAGGGCCATTTTTTTCCAAAGCATCCATTTCTATATCCATCGCCTGCCTCCATCTAGGATCCTTTAATGCCTCCTGTACATGGTTAGGAATAGAGACCGAGGACAATTGTTTGACAAACGCAGCATAAGATAAAGATAACTTGATCAAGGAAACAAGATAACCAAGGGCATATTTGGCTCGTGATTTAAATTCAGGCTCATAACAATATGGTGGCTTAGCCTTGGTAGTTCGGGGTGGAAGTTTAAAATTTTGAATTTTTGGTTCTTGTACAGTTTGAACAATAGGCATTTGAACAATAGGCAAAGGATTACAACCAAAAGTTGGAGTAAAAGAAGGTACCTGTGGTGGTGCAGACCAAGAAGATGCTTGGTCTTGTGTGTCAGAAGCTTCAGGAGATTCAAAATTACCAGAGTCCTAAACGGTATTATCTCCAACCAAAGCCTCGTCAACCAAATCCATTTGCTTCTTATCATAAAAAACCTTTAGAAGTAACGACACAGTGGAAGGCAATGTGAAAATTTTAGATAACACATTAATAGGCGTCTCAAAATTCAACACACTAGAAGGAGTACGATTTATTAGATAAACTGCTAAATTTAGTGCTTCACCCCACAGACACCTAGGCATATTCCCATCAATAAGTAATGATCTAGCAACATTCAACAGATGTTTATTTTTCCTTTTAGTTACACCGTTCTGCTGAGGGGAATATGGACATGTTGTTTGATGAATAGTTCCCTGTGAAGTGAGGAAATTTTTTAAATCATTGCTAGAAAATTCTTCATCGTTATCAGATCAAAGACACTTAATTTTCGAATCAAATTGAGTTGATATCATTTGGAAAAAACTTTTTACAGTTGCATACATATCACCTTTACTCTTTAACAACTATAACCAAATTACTCGCGTGCAATGATCCACAAAGGTAAGAAACCATTTCATACCTCTCGAAGAAACAGTGGGAGATGGCCCCCAAACATCAGTGTGAACAATAGTAAAAGGCGCTTGAGACCGATTTTGGGACAAATCAAAATGAGCTCTATGACTCTTTGACAAAACACATGTTTCATAATCAAATGAAGAAACATTTATTTCTCTGAACAAACTAGGAAATAGTTTTTTCAAATAAACAAATGACGGATGTCCTAACCTCCTATGCCATAACCAAATCCTATGTCTATCATTATTGTTTATTTCCTCATTAGCTAAATAACCTCTAGTAGAGACAACCTCTGAATCGCGATTCAAGTAATAGTGTCCTCCCAGCTCCTTATCATTGCCAATCACCTCCTTCATTTGGGTTTTCTAAAAAACATAATCCGTAGAAAAAAAAGAAGCAAGGCAATCATGAGCTTTGGTTATTTTGCTAACAAATAACGAAGAACAATCTAAATTAGGCACATATAAGACATCAGTCAAGGTTAATGAAGGTGATAATGAGACATCTCCTATTCCTTCAACTTTGGACTTTTCACCATTTGCAAAAATTATAGATATTTTGGGTTGATCAAAAGAAAGGTTGGCAAATTATTTCCTATCACAAGTCATATGATCTGATGCACCTGTATCTATCACCCAATCTCTACTCCTAACAACATCAGTAGACACAAAAGAACTAGACATACCTGGCTGCTTCTTAGTTTGTACCTTCAAACTTGTGACAGTGTTTTACTTGTCTTTCTTTTGGTGCTTTGGGTGTCACTCAGGAAAGCCATGAATCTCAAAGCATGTTTCTACATGTGATTATCTCGGTGGCAATGTGAGCACTTCTTATTTCCCTTCTTGGTTGACTTCTTTGTAGCCATTGTTGCCCCTTCAGACATCAAACTGCCCATCATAGCTTCCATCCTATTAGACTCGGCACATACCATTGCATATGCATTTTGTAAACTGGGAAGTGGAATCATAGACAAAATCCTTCCATGCACCCCATCCAATTGTGCATCCAAACCAACCAAGAATAGCTAAACCCTTTGTGCATTTGTCTTTTTTGAGTAACTCTTAAGATAATCTGCACACTTCATCACACAACCATCAATGGCATCAAACTCTCTCCGTAACCTTTGCAGATGCCCAAAGTAGGCTATGACTGTTCCTCCTCCTTGTCGGACAGTCATGACTTCACAATGGAGCTGATAAGCCCTTGATGCATCTTCAGATACAGAATACGCTTCCTTCAGCGAATCCCACACTTCTTTACCAGTAGGTAGTCGTAGAAATAAGGACCGAATTTCCTTGATCATAGAATTCAACAACCAAGACTTAACAAGACAATTTTCCTCTTGCCACGCCTCATACTCCTCAAACGTAGTGTCTTCAGGAGCAACTTTAGCACAAGAGATGTATCTCCAATGTTTACTACCACGGATAGTATTTTCTGCATTAAGAGACCATTCAACATAATTGTTGCCATCTAGTTTTTCTGGAGTCATTACAGAAGACAACTCTTGGACTTGAACCCCAGAATAACCTCCGGGTACAAATGCAGAGTTTCCTACAGTATTTGTTGATTCAGGACTTAGACTAGCCATAACTCTCCTTTTTAAAACAAACCCTCTATTTCCCTCACAAATGAAACCGAAGGTATTAGAGGTTTGGCTCTGATACCATGAACAAACTCTGAATAAAAGAATTGTTTCTTGTGTATATTTACTCGTATAACATGGATTGATATATACACAGTGTTTGGTATACAATCTCCTATTTGTATGGAGAGATATGCGTACATTTGAAAACTTAAAAAATCTACCTGTACATGATAACTACAACCATATTTATCTAACAATTACAATCAGTAATATAATAATAATAACTTAACAACTGAAACGTCATACAAGAAGGGTTGCAAAAATACCAAGACTGCTGGAAGTTTTCTCATGAAAACTACTATCATCGACACACCAAAAATCCCTCACCGTGGACAGAAAACATAGCACCCTTGTCCCACAAATCACAACAGACAACCACATAAATTAACACTTCATCGACAATGAACATCCCCACAAAATCATGCAAACACTATGGAAAGACCAGTTGCTAAAATTCTTAAACTAAATAACAAAGAAGCTCTCAATAGTCGTTCAAAAAGTAGTTCAAAAAGTAGCAGAGAACACAACACAAAGGCACATGCAATCAACAATTTTCAGCCCCCAAAATCACTTTTTCTTGATAGCAAATTTAGCAACTTATAAGGATAATATCCCCACAAAATTAGATGCAAAATATCATCCAAGATAGCACAAAAATTCCAATTGCCAAGTCACCATATGCCCATCACTTCTTTATGTAAAAGCAACACCATTTCAGCCCACACATCACGTAAAACACAGCCAAAGACAGCTGCAATGGTCAAAACAAATCTCTAAAGATATTGTTATCTTAGATAGTCATTATCCCCAAAATTGGTTGTACATAAAATCCCATCTTGATGAGAATTTTAAACTTAATCACCTTTATCTTGAAAGAGTCCCACTTAAATTCAATTTCAAATAATGTCCAAAATTAAATAATAAGATATCATAATATATATCTTAACATATAATATGAACTTTATATTAACAATCACATAAAAATCACACTCAAATAGACATGATTGGACCTTTGAAATCATCAATTAAATGAAATTCTAAACTCATCATAATTTTGACGTGGAGTTTCTATAATTTTAATATAAGTTTATGTAAATTAAGGCATGCACACAATTGTTAATTACGCAAAAGAATAATAAAGTATTCGACAAAATATCAATCTAAAAACCCTACGTGGAACATTCGACATGGTACTCTACAAAATCTGTATGAAATTTCCATTCCTGAAACAAATAACTGTTAAAATGCTATTTGAAACTTGCCAAACTTAAGGAAATATGCTAGATTCACTGTTTTTTTCTTTTAGAAATTATTTTCTTCGATGATCCTTTAGTTCCTCCCTTGTTCTCTCGATCTCTTGTGGCTTGAGCTCTTGAAATTTGTAAGAAAAAGTTGAGAGTTTTCATTCTTTAAAAATGAAATCCCAGGAGGCTCATTCTATTCGGTCAAATGAAAATACGTAAACTAACAACATAATATCACCATTCTCTCAAAAAAAAAAAGCAATATAATATCACCGTTGCAAAAATGTGATGATTCTCTTTGTTTGCTAGAAAAATCACTCTAAAATCAATTTAAGCACTCAAAGTTACATTTTCTTAATAAAAAGACTTAACAAAGCTGAAAATTGCAGCTTAACTACAAGAAATAATAATTAGACCATATGATAGGCTTGAGGTATAAATTTCAAGAGTCTTGCAGGTATGGTTAATACTAATCACTTGAGACTTTTTAAAGCACAAATTAAGATTGTGAGATATAACATGTGTATGTAGTTGGAAGTGAGATGAACGATAATCTACTCAACTGTTTGCTTAAACTGAAGTAACATATACAACCCATTTCATTATATGAGTGCTCAAAACATAGGAATTCAAATATCCCAACTCTACATTTGTAACTCTAATCCACGTATTGCAGCAAAACAAGCTTAGATACATATTCACAACGCAATGTTTGTAGACAATAACATGATCATAGAGCAAAACAAATTAGGTCTGAGCATAGTGGTGATCTCCAGAACGTTTGCAAGTTTGTTAGTTGGATTTTCAATTGATACCCTAAAGCAAGTGAAATGTACATAAACGGAGACGAGAGAAGTAACTGTTCAATTTCCATGTACAGTAAACCAGGGGTTTCCAACTTTACAACTGTAAACTGTCGAAACATGTTTGGCAACAAAACAAAGCAGCTTTGTCGGTACAACAACACATTTCAAACCTATGAATTTATCAAATGTCCTTTTGTTGTATATAGTTAGCTGCTTAGTTAAAGCTATTTTCTTTGTTTTTCTTCGAATTTAAAAGGTAAACAAGGTTAACAACAAAAGCTCAACGAGTATGGAAGACGTGTGTATACTAAAGCAGAATCAGCTGTACATGACCTGAAATTTCACACATCTCATCTAATTTCATAGAAAATCACTTATCAACATAAAAACTTCCAACTAGATGATGTTTGGTTCCAACAAACCGGGGAAGGCACTAAAGAGCATGTATGAACTAAAGCCGCTAGCTCTTGAGAAATTCCAGACCCTTGGAAGAGAAGTGTATTCAGTAAAGCAGATCTAAGGAGAGGGCGTTAGAATTTAACTGAAACAAAAAAGAAAAAAGACAGATCTTATCTTTGATTTAGCCATGTGCGCCTTCTAACTATTTCTCCCCTCGTTGACTTCGGAAAACAGGCCAAATTCCTAGCTACTAACGCTTCTTTTCGTTTATATGACGTAGAAAGGAAGAGGGCAAACATTGGATTTGGATTGGTTACTTTGGCATCTTCACATCACTCTGTTATAAATGAAGTGGAGGCCATTGAAAACATCAAAACCCCCACCGCTATTTGAAAAAATTAAATTAAAAAAGGTTAATTAAATCCGTGGTTATGACCATTAAACAAAATAAGACAAACACCATCAAATTATAAGTACAATCTCATCCTAAATGGCTAAAAAACAATCAAACGTTTCTTTTTCTGCCTACGTAAGTCCTCCCTCGCTCAACGCGTCGAGCGACTGAGGGTTTTGTTGTCCAAACGCGTACTGATTTGTTTCACTCGAATTCTAAGTGCAGTACTAGTATACTTTTCTTCTAAAAAATTCTACCAAACAAACATTCTTTTGACCAAAACCTATGCAGAACAACGTTGAGAATACGCGCTGAACTCACCTGTCCAAACCAAAAGAAAACAGAAACAACAAATTAACCGAACTTCTGATTGGCATGTCCAAACCTCCCACTCTCCCAACGTAGAACATATTGAAACACTCCCCTACTGTTCCACCCTGCAGCATTTCACCCGTCGACGAAAGATCCAATCTTTATCGGTCGTCCCAATTCCTTTTCTGTGTGTTGTAGTATTGTGCTAGTTTTCGTTTCCGGTTAGTTAAGAAATGTGGCGTTTTTGGCCGGTCGGAAAGCCGCAGATTGGTGCGGATGACGGTAAGAAACCTCAACAACTTACCACCATCTTCTTCATTGCTAACAACGTTAAAATCTTTAGCAGTTTGTTGCGAATAAAAATGAAGAACAGAAGAGAGAAGGAGAGAAGGAGAGAAGGAGAAACAGAAGAGTCCAGAAAAAAGAGAGAAGAACAGAGAACTTTAGAGAGAGAGACACACACACATTAGCTAATTCATATCCTCTGTGTAACAGCTATAATATTTTTATACGTAACACAGTTCGCCACCGGCTCCGGCACCGCCGTCACATCAGAAAGACTAGCTGATTTGTCTTCATTGTTATCCTTTTTGTACTTGTTATGTCATCCTGCATCAACCTCCTTATAGTACCTCTTAGGATTGTTTCTGCCCCACCATTGCCGGTGATCGGCGCACTTGCCTCCACACCTTCGGGGCCTTTCAGCGTGATTTTTGCACCGGAGCCATAGTCACCGATGTCTCACTAGAATTTGCCGGCGAGATCGAGGCCCCATATCATAGTAACTTCACAGTAGTAAAAACCTCTTGATATGTTTGTCGATTATGACCACAATCTCTCACTCACCCTCACCACCAAGATCAAACTATATACATCTCGATTCACCTTCACATCACGCACGATCGTTGTACTTACAAGATCTTGCGGTATTCGATTGCATTGTTTGGATGGTTCTTAGGTTATGCTTATTGTTATCAGGGATACTTCTTTAGTATCTAAGACTTACAGAATGGCTTCTGTTATCTGCCAAACTAGTTCAATTTTTGTTGGCAGGTTCTGGAAATATAATTTCTTTTACTCCTGGGGAACTGAACCAATATACGGATGAGTTTGATGAGAAGAACCGTCTTGGATATGGAGGATTTGGCCGTGTTTATGGTGGCACCATCCATGGAAGGGAGGAGAAGAACGTCAATGGCCTGAAAGTAGCCGTTAAGGTTTCTCGAAATGCCGAGATCAAAATGAGGACGCAGTGGGAAGTAAGCAAAAGAAGATTTTTAATTCTTGCATTGTAGTTTTTGGCTACTAATTCTTGCATTGTAGTTTTTGCATTCTAGCCACACAGTTTAGGGCTAACTGTTGGACTAAATAAGGCTGTAGGATAGATCCCATAAAATAAGGTTACAGGACAAAGGCCCTTTTAAAACTCTAAAGGGAATCCCATGAAAGCAGGCCCTTCAATGTCTTAACATGGTTCGATCTCTCTCATCCCTTCTGTTCTTGAACCAGCTAATGACAATAGCAATACGATTATCATCAAATATTTGCTTCCGTAACAAACCCAACTTTTGCCCGACTCTGCCTTTTCCTCTGTTTTACATCGATCATTATAATGTGGGTCTGTTTTGACTATTTATGATTGTTCTTATTATTCTCTTTTTTGTCATTATACTTCTCTCCCATGTTCGTAATGAAAAGGTTGTATGTGTATCTCCAGAAACAGAATTTAGTACCGAAACAGGATGTACTCTGTATTAGTAATTATACTAATCTTGAACCCTGTCGTTTTTCAGGCTGAAACAAGGTACCTGAGTGTAATTAAGCATCCAAATATCATTAAACTGATTGGCCATTGCGAAACAGAAGACAAGTATTACCTTGTCTATCCACTAATGGAAAATGGAGATGTCATGAGTAAATTACTAGGTAATGTCTAATTTCATACAAGAACCTGTTTTGCGCTATTAATCATTTCCACTTGACATTTAAGCGTGATGACCTTTGAAGTATATTTTCATTCATTTCCCTTTCTTATTATTGGATTAACTTCACTATCTACTCATCTAGCTAATTAGTAGATTATCTTTACTATGTAGTTGGCAAATGGACACTGTGAAAAGTTTACAGCTGTGAGTTTTACGTATATTGGATCTGTGGCCACTCCAGTTATTGACATTTCCAACAAATAATAACGCTAATTAGGAGTTAGGTTTTCTTTGAGCTCTTGTCAGCAGTAAACTGAAAATAATGGCCCTTATTTGACCAGAAAGAAAACGTTAGCTTCACTAATCAGAATGTTTGTTTTAACTTTTAAGTGAAAAAAAATTAACATTTTGTAAATCTAATCAATTCATTAGCTTATAATGACAATTACTGTCCAAAATAGATCTTGACTGGAGAACCACACTTAAGATCATCATTGGGGCAGCACGTGCAGTGGAGGAGCTACATAATCAATCACCTTCACTTATCTACCGTGATCTGAAGCCTGAAAATCTTCTCTTGGATAAGGTCAAAAACACACATTTAGTAGAAATTTAACCATATAATCAGTTGAAGATAGAATTTAATATGTCCGTCAACTCTTTTGCTAAATCCTCTTGATACTGAACTAGGAGTTTGTTCCAAAACTATCTGATTTTGGGACTGTCACAGTAGAAGGAGAATGTTTGAGACTTGGCACTCATGGGTACACTGACCCACTCATTCTGACCAATGGTAAGTTTCAAATTAAACCATTCTTGTGATTCTTATAACCATCAATTAATGAACTTTTGCTCAACCCACAGGAGAAGCTGGAACCAAACCAAATGATATATACAGCTTTGGTGTGTTTATACTGCAAATGATTATGAAGAAGACAAAAGTAAGAATTGCGGGATGCTCTATGCCTGTGCACATCAGTGACTGGGCACGGAGCGACTGCAACATCAAAGGACATGCAGTACACGAGAAACTGAAAAGAACGGGATGCTCTATCAGCGCTGCCAAGGCCATAACAAAGCTTGGACTCGACTGTGTCAGCGAGAACACATTGGAGCGACCCACCATTGTTGAAGTTCTTGAGAGTCTTGCGAAGTTAAATGAAGAATTCAATAATCAGAGGTCCATAATAAGGTTTGCAAAAGGGTTCATCAAGGTATGATATCCACGAGTGTCCATAACATCATATGATATAGTTTTATTATAGCTTACAAACAATTATATTATATGGTTTGTTTTCCACGGAAGAGGAACAACTCTACATGGAATGTTGGTTATGGTTTTTCAATGTGTCTTTGGGTTATTACGTGACTCGCCAATCGAGAACGAGATGTAGTAATTTTTGGACAAAAAGACTATCTCTAAATTATTTCTATTTGGTATATAGTACTTATTAATTATAATAATCATAAATAGCCCAATGTTAATAGTTATATAGATTGGTTCCACTTACTTTTCACGTAAGGGTCTCCGAAGATTCCTAATGTATTATT
>JANQAP020000553.1:8672861-8688804 GCA_026874005.2 Erythroxylum coriaceum | reverse complement strand
CAGGTGATGAGTAAGAGATGAAGTGAAAGAGAGTCAAGGCATCATTCCAAGCTTGCTTAGGTTGTATTTTGAGATAAATTTTTGGAAGACACAAGGCTTTAGTCACTTTTTAAGACTTTGTAGTTCATGTAATCTTTGTGTATTGAGATTTCAGATTTTGTTGTAATGTGGCTTGAAAGGTCATTATAGCTTTGTACAACAGTTTGTTTGAGGGTATTGAAATGTGATTGATGAAAATTAGTTGTTGTACAACCCTTTGTTTGAGGGTATTGAAATGTGATTGATGAAAATTAGTTTTAATTAATGTATTAAAGAGTATGATGAAGTAAAGAGCAGAGAGTATAATGATATATATATTCCGATTAAGAGTTGGTTTCTGAAAACGGGGCCCAACAGTAAGGACCCAACATATACCCTAGAAGTATTATAGCATGCCTAGGGTGTATTAAGAAATGAACAAAATGAATTAAGTGCATCTAAGTATAGTAAGAGGCCTAATGATACTTAATATAATAGACATTAGTAATTTGATAATTTGTTCGCTTTGGCATAGACGTACGTACTTAAACGTGAAATATGTATGGAAATTTTTGATATATTTTCTTGGATTATGAGCGTGATATGAGGGGAATTGATAAAAGAAGTATTCCATAAGCAAATGGGATGTTTTTTGTTAAACTGGATGTATTTTGTGTTACTCTTGCATGATAAGACCGAAGTTAGTTGATTTAGGATGTGTACCTCACTGAATGGATAGGTTCCACTGAACAAACTTCTATAATTTGGCCATATCTTGACTTGTAGACCTCTAAATTAAAATGTACACCCCTTATATAGAACCTGCAACCACCCACATACATAACAACCAAATTTCTGTACAAACAATCGCGATATATATTTCTATTCGTTTATAGGGACTATCATCACACATTTTTCTATTTAATGCTACTCATATACATATTACAAAATTTCATATCATTTAACGTTATCATTGAAAAAAATTATTACATCCTTACATTTACATGGTAATCCAAAAGAAAACATACGATTTCCTTTCTTCATTACATGTACAATCATCTTTAACTGAAAACACATTCCAAAAGTACTTTTTCTCCTATCTGTTGGCCTTGGTCCCTACAGATTTTTCCTGTACCTCACTCTGATGACTTAGACCTACATAGATTAACACTCGTGCTAAGCTTGAAATCTTAGTGGGGAAACACTTAGTTTAGATGACCACTCACAGCAGTCATCTGCTAAGCACATACATTCATGAACATCACAACTCACACACCATAAATTCACATTCATGAACCAAACATTGATATTCAATGCTCATGTAAACAATGATGGCATACTTAAGCAGAGTACATAATGCCAATATGATTTAATATATTATCTATATGCCAAAAATGCACATTTATAAGCCAAATATTGATATTCACCGCTCATTCATACAAATTATCAGTATAATTGTACATTATTACAATTCATCATTACAATCAATACAAATGCTCATCAATACCAATTATTCATGTTGTGACAGTTAAGTTTCCTTTCTGTGTTAAGCCTGCACATTTTCTATGGGTGTAGATAACGAGTGCTATGGATATCCGAAGATATCAAACTTTGGATACCCGAAAATATCAAACTATGGATACTCGAAAGTATCAAACTGTGGATACTAAAAGGCATCAAACTGTGGGGACATTATTGTCTCAAATGAAGACACCATTGGTGTCAAACTGTAGTAGCTAACTGTAACCCTATAGGCATGCCTATCTATCCACCACCAAGACAATAGAATAAGCACTGTAACATTTCCTTTAACCATTTTCCAATTTCACAGTTCATATATTGATAAGTCATATGATATACATTTCGAGTTGTAAAATCTATATGTGTTCATACATGCAAGTCATAACTAATCACCATTAGAAGAGTGTCAAAATCACACTTGAATAATCATACTATCCATATATGAGAAATAAATATGAATACAAATCATTTATGTACATGTAAATTTTCTTTATGCTCAATCTTAAATTTCAATGTTCAATCACCTAATTCACATATGGTAAGCCCTATTTCATTTATTTATTGGTGTTTGAAAAGTTCCATACACATTAAAAAAGGATTCTGATATGATTCGATAAAAATTAGAAATGAAAATAGACTTAAAATAGTGTAATTTAGGCTAAGTCTACGATGGGTGTAAAAATAGACAAACAATAAGTCAAAATGCAAATCACATGACGGACTCCACTTGTTCCTTAATATGAATATAGAAAACATTCAAATTATGGTTTGAGTTCTTCTAGAAATTTGTTCCCCTATTTCTCTAGTTTCCATAGAACTAACAATCAGACCATTTTAACTTCCCAATCATGAGATATAGAACAAAAATCACAAGTTTCTCCAAAACAAAGGTAGTATTAGATCACCATTGATGATCTCAATTTCGTATATTATAAAGCTAGAATTAAGTCAAAGTATCAAATAGAGGTTTCTAGTTCTATCTCTTAGGTATCATATGAAACTAAAATCACCTAATTTAGAGGTCTATAGGCTGAGTTATGACTCAAACAATGTGACTGGTTCAACAACCCTAGACAGAATTCCAAAACATGATACTCTCTTATCATATTCAACCAATTATATGCAAGATAACACTAAAATAACACCAAAGCATCACCTTAGCAACCATTTCACATCCAAATGAATCTTTGTATCCATTCAAACATACACAAAAAGAGAAATTAGACTAATTGTAGTCCTAAACTTTAAAATTGGCAAAGTAGTTCTTCTAATACTTTTCCTTCCCTTCCTCTTTGGCATTGCTTGAATCAACAAATGAAAATGGTCAGACCAAGAAGGTGAAATGGAGAGGAGAAAAGCCTGAAGTTAAGTCATCAAAGTGTCATCCATCTCTCCTCTCCAAATTCCTTTTCATGAATTTTCTATCCTTAGACACATGTTTCAATCCCATTGGACCATATGTTACAATCCTATTGGACAATGTGTTATAACCCCATTGGACCACGTATTACTGGACCATGTATTACAATTCTATTGGACATAAACAAGCTTTAATCTTATTGGTCACGCATGCTTAATCCAATTGGTTCATGTGTTAACTTTAGAAAAATTGCATATTGTTCCTTCTTCTTTCTTTAATTCCCACATTTTCCTACGATCTTATCAATTAATTTCATTCCCTTATGTCTTAATTTTCTAATGGCATAAATTTCATGCAATTTAGTTAATTATAAAGGGAGTTATAGCCTAAAAATTACAGGCTGTTTGAAAATAAAGATAGCAGCCAGAACTCAACTTCAAATCAAAATTCAAAAATCTTATAGGCATAATCACATTTCGGTTCCTCCATCAAAGTTTTAGACTATGTCTCTACTTTAATCTCTAATTGGAATTATCCAATTTGGAGGTCTACAAGCCAAGATATGTCTAAATTACAGAAGTTTGTTCAGTGGAACCTATCTATTCAACGAGGTACTCATCCCAAATCAACTAACTTCGATCTTATCATGGAAAAGCAACACAAAAATAAATCCAATTTAACCAAAAACATTCCATTTGCTTATGTAATACTTTTTTTATCAATTCCCCTCACATCCCGCTTATAATACAAGCAAATATATCAAAACTTTCTATACATACTTCACGTTTAAGTACGTATGTCCATATCAAAGTGAACAAATTATCCATTTACCCATGTCTTTTACATTAAGTACCATTATGTCTCCTGCTATACTTAGATACACTTAATTCATTATGTTCACTTCTTAATACACCCTAGACATGCTATAATACATCTAGGATATATGTTGGGGCCTTACATATAGTTTGAAACTATTGTGTTGCCTTAGTCAACACTTAATGCAACATTTTTTATTTTGTTGCCTAATAAAAAAATTTGTTGCCTTATACTTGTTGCAACGCCACTTCTTATAACAATATGAATTTTATTGCCTTAATAAAAGGGTAACGATTGTTTTATTTATAGCTACGCTTTTGTCTATTGCCTAAAGCATTTTTTGACGTAATGACAAGAAAAGGAATAAGTTTCATAATAAGGTATAAATTGTGATTCGTTCTTTATATGTTATTTGTTAATTATGCTATAGAATTTTAAATGATCTTGGATTTTAGAAAATCAAAAAAAGGTTTTATTACTATCTTGTTCCATCAAAATTTTCCAACAGTGGTATCAGAGTCATCTTGAATTATGTAACTTGATTAAAATTGTTTGATTGTTATTGATTTTAAAATTGAAATTATAAACCCTAATAATAAGATCTAGATCTGATTAATTTTAATGTGAAAAGTTCATATTAAAGATTTAGAAATCCTAAACTTAATTTGGAATTGAAGTGCCAATAAGATTGGAAAACAAGAATTGCTTAGAAGTTAAACAATCGTTTTATGAAATTAGAATTATTAAACCTGGCCAATTAATAAAATAATCACACCCTAAGCTACAAAAAATTTCAAATATTTGTTTTGCAATTTAATTAAATCTTTTTTTGTGAGAATGCTATTATCAATGTTAAGGGCCAAAGATCAAAAGTTTATAGAGACTGTTGGTTTTGTGTGATTATTGTGGTTGGGTCTCAAAATAAGATATGGACCTTGGCTAACATCAATGAAGTGCTATGACATTATGTTAAGTCATTTACCTTCGGTATGGGAGGTGAGTTCAAGAAGAGGGGCTAGGCTACTTGAGGCTACAATTTGCAAGAAATATGGTCGCCTTCTACTATTTAAGTATAAAAACAAAGTTATGTTTATTATAAAGCTTTTTAAGTGACTTAAGACCCTTTTAACTTGAATATATTTTGTTTTAAATAATAAGTAATACTTAACTAAATTTGCAATATTTGGATGAGTGAATCATGATCATATGAATTTAGAAACAATGTTAGGAATAACATAAGATAAGTTTTGGCAAGAGTTGTCTCCTAATAGATTTAAGAGTTACATGAGATGTAATTAATAAGGATATTATCTACTTAATTTAAGTTTAGAGTCTGTTGAGTGACTCAAGATTAACTAAATTTTGGGATCTTTTAGCTCACCAAAGAGATTAAAGTAATCTTTTTGAATAGTAGTGAGAGTTATTGTTTCAAATAAAATAATAAGAGTAACCAAATAAATGATTAAAGTCTTATTCTTATTTGATGGTCACGATATATAACCAATACTTATTTTTTCTTACATTTATGTTTTATTCCCAGTATAATTGATCTTATTTAGTATAGTTGATACTAAATTAGTGAACCAAATTTCTTATACATAGATTATGTTTGAAAAGAGTTCTCAAAATTAGATAGAAAAGTTATATTTCTATTATACAATTTCGCTATTAATCTTTGTTGAGGATTTGATAATAAAGTTTCACATATATGTTCATATCTTATAGATGACAAAATGTAATGATATTTTGAGTTAGACTAATATCTCATTATCATATAAGTGATATTAAGTTTTGATAAATCAAAATGAAAAAGTTGTGTTATTTATTCCATTACGTGTAAGATTGGATCTTGCTTTAATCTCCCAACACAAAATTCTATTATATCTATTTCTATAGTTTTTTTTGAAATATGAAATAATTGATTAATAGAGTTACAAAAAAAAACACTGTATAAGGGGGAGGAGACCACATCTGTCATTGCCTTATATACGTTAAGCCAGTCCACAGCAAAACACCTACCAGGTATACAATGCGAAAACAAAAGGATCAAAAATAGTTATCATATATGCCATCTAGCCCTCATACTTAGGGTCAGTCGATACTCCTCTTTCCTAGCCACAATGCTTGCTCTAATCTCGTTCAGAATGTTGTACACTAACTGATATTTATCGGTTTCTACCTGCGTGTACAATCTGGAGTTCCTTTCTTTCCAAAGATAATAGATAGAATGAATGAAAACAACTTTAAATAATAAGGCATTTTCCTTATCCAGTTATGTTCGATAAATATACCAGTTCAACGTGATTTGTTAGTTATACACCGAATTTTTAGCGACCACCATATGTTGGATACTACTCTAGACTACTAAGAAATACATACAAGAAAAGAACAGATGGTTACAGTTATCGTCAACTGCGTGACACAACACACTTCCTATCTTCTGCATTAAACCAATGACATTTCTTACACAATCAATTTTTAATTGTCAACCAAGCAATGAGGGATGCTCTCAGGCTCAAGGATTGTTGCCATATCAGGTGATACTGCGGTACCTAATTGGCATCAGGTCGAAATACCCAGAAGCATGACTTATTAGAATCGCCAATAGAATGTAAAGTCCAAGAAATGGCATCTGGTTGAGTGTCATTGTCAAGTGGAGGAAGGTGCGCAGCCAGTGATTTTGATCCCCAGAAGTGCAGTCTCCATTCTCCATCCAAAATAAGTTCAACTACCTTAGCATCCCTTAGTAGCCAGTTACGAATATGGGCAAGAATTAGGTTACTGGCTAATGGGCTCAATTCGCACCAATTATCTACCCAAAACTAGGTTTCTTAACCTCCATTGATATGATATTTAATCAATGGGTAAAGGTACAGTCGCAGTTTCAGCACCTCATTGAAGAACACTGAAAAGTTGAAAGAGGGCTTTAATTGCTAAAAATTGTGTTATTGGATATGGACGTGGTGAACCCACTTAGTCTATAAGGCTTCTTTGTCAGTGATTAGCCGCCACAATTGCCTACTGATAAGGATCCTTTGCAAAGTAACCAAAGACCTAATTCCAGGGCTTCCCTCCTTTTTCGACCAAGTTAGCTCCCTCTAATTAACTTTAGCAGCACCACTAGAATCACATCTCCCAACCACCAATTATCCACCCAAAACCAGGTTCCTTAACCTCCATTCATATGGTATTTAATCAATGGGTGAAGGTACGGTCGCAGTTTCAGCACCTCGTTGAAGAACACCAGAAAGTTGAAGGAGGGCTTCAATTGCTAGAAATTGTGTTGTTGGATATGGACATGGTGAACCCACTTAGTCTATAGGGCTTTTTTGTCAGTGATTAGCCACCACAATTGCTTACTAATAAGGAACCTTTGGAAAGTAATTGAGGACTTAACTCCAAGTCCTCCCTCCTTTTTGGACCAAGTTAACTCCCTCTAATTAACTTTAACATCACCACCAGCATCACATCTCCCAACCCATAAAAAGTTTTTAAGCAATTGGTTAATCTCCTTAATAAGCTTACGGGGAAGGATGGTATGGGCGAGCTAGTGAATGTGAAAGCTCGAAAGTATCGACAAGATTAAAGATAATTACCCTCTATAGGATAGGAATCGATTTTGCCACAATAAAACTCTAGCTTTATTTCTCTGGTATAGGGATATAGTCTGAATACTTAAGCTTTTTAGGAGAGATCATCACTCCTGGATAACGCATATAAGGTGGCTAGAGAGGGAGCCCAGTAGCACTTTGAAAATCCTGAGGATTTTGAATATCAAAAGATAAAACGAAACTACTTTTCTCTAAACTGATCCGCAGACCCAACCACCGAGAGAAGGTAGACAGAGCATTCATAAGGATGTTAACCGATGTAATATCCGCCTCACAAAACAAAAGGAGGTCATCCACAAACATAAAATGTGTAAGTTGCAAGTCCCGACATTTATGATGATATTTAAAATACCCATTGGCCCTTGTGATCATCCTAAAAAGTTTAAACAAACCTTCCAATACAATAGAAAATAGATACGGGGATAGGGGGTCCCCTTGACAAAGCCCTCTAGCAATCTTAAAAGGCTTAGAAGGAGTACCATTGACTAACACAATCAAAGTGGATGATTGTACACATTCCATAATCCAATTCACCAATGTCTCCGATAAATCTAGTGCGTCCAAACAAATTCTTAAAAAACCCAGTCTATCTAGTCATAAGCTTTATAGAAATCAATCTTCAGTATACAGCCTTTAATATTCTTCCCAAACAAGTACTCTTTAAGGAGGTCTTGAACAAGGAGAATGTTATCTCCGATGCGTCTACCTATAATAAAAGCTCCTTGGGTGAGGTAAACAGATTCAGTCAAGGTGTTTTTCAATAGGCTTGCTAACAATTTTGTAATGGTTTTATAGAGCAAGTTACAGCATGAAATTGACCGAAAGTCCCCCAATGACATTGGATGGACCTTCTTCGATATCAAACAAATAAAAGTGTTGTTAAGAGCCTTCATCGTAGTAAATTTCTGAAAAAATTCCTGAATAGTCTCCACCACCAAAGAACCAGTAATACGCTAGGTATGTTGAAAGAAACGCCCCATAAAACCATCCAGACCTAGAGATTTGGATGGGTGCATATTGAAAACTTTTTCCCGTATAACCTGCTTGGAGAATGGGGCTATTAACTCAGCCTTCATTTCATATCTAATTGCTCCTTTCAGGATCTCCAGCAAATGCATTAAGGGAGTCTCCACCTGCGTAGATCCTAGAAGCTACAAGAAGTATGAAGATGTAAGTTGCAACATCCCATGAAGCTCATACTGCATAATGCCACTACCATCCAACAAACCCACAATTCGGTTACAATTATGTATGGCTAAAATCGATGCATGAAAGAAGCTGGTATTAACATCCCTGTCACAAATTCACTTCACTCTCACCTTCTATCTTTGAATTGACTACTGGGACATTAACTCCGTTTAGTAATCCCTCAAAAAAGCTGACTCAGTGAGTCTCCATTGCGGGTCATCTAGTTGAGCATAACAGCGCTCCTGTAACTACTTCAGTTGGTCTTTTAACTGTAAGATATTCTGTTGCCGACTCTTACAGAAATTTTTTAAAGCTAGTTTGACCTTGTTCAACTTGGACATAAGTTGGAACGAGGTGTAACCCCCTAACCTCCAGTTGCTAACAAGTGGAAATGATATCCATAAATCCCTCATATTGTGTAACACCATTAAAGAAACAAAAGGGAGCTCGTCTCATACTTAGTCAGTCTTAACATGTATAAGCATAAAGCAATGATCAGAAGTTAAGTTATCACCAAAATGCACTAATGATTGAGAAAAAACACTGAGCCACGCTGGGTTTACCAAACACCTATCTAATTTCTTCCGAACTCTCATAGAGCCATGCTGGTTATTAGACCACGTAAAAACACGTCCTGTGGAACAAATGTCAATCAATTCCACCCTATAGAGAAATTTAGTAAGTTCAATCATATCTGCAATAGAATAAAGTTTACAACCCTCTGCCTCCCTCATTTTCAGTATACAATTGAAATCACCTATAATCACTTATGGTGCATCCATGGTACCGTGCAACCGAGTTAAGCTTTGCCACAAGACATTACGTTGAAAAGCCAAATTAGCCGTATAAACTAAGGTAATCATAAAAGTCGTCGACTGACCTGCAAAATTACATTTGAGATGAAGATGCTGGGCACTGTCATCCTCCACAAAAATGTCTATCCAATCTATATTATAGCAACATATAATACGCCCATTAAAGTAGGATTGGTGATTGGAGATACACCTCCACTGAGCACCCAAAAGATGAAAAATGTTCAAATGAGCTAAGTCTCTAATTCTAGTTTCTAATAGACCCACCAAAATCGGTTTTTTCTCTAGAATTAGATCTCGGAGAACTACCTGTTTGGAAGGGTTATTCAGACCCCTTGTATTCCATACTAGAACAGACATTCTGGGGATATCACCCCTTTTCTTTTCCTGTTACTTTTTTTCTTTCTAGCCCCCTTTTTGCGTGCCACCACAAACGAAGAAGAAGGGGTATTATGAGGGGATTTCTGCGTTGATATATTTTTAGTCACGGCATTTCCAAACTCCGTAGCCTCAGTCATCTCAGGGGCGTCAACATCCTGCATGGTTAGACTCTCCTCTAAGTCAACTAACAGCTAATCTATTGGACACTCCACAACAGGGGTGGATTCCTCCGGGCTCTCTAGCAGGTGTTCTAGGGCAGTTTGTCTCCCCCGCATAAGCTCCGATCTTGGGGAAGGCTCCTCACTGAGGTTGGCGGTCACCAAATGTGGAGGATCCTTATCAACTGGTACCATGTCCCCCTCTCTGTTCTCCTTCAACTGACCAAGAAGTTGTACCGGTGGTGATTGACGATTCTTCTAGGACCCTTGCTGGACTGGTTTACTCACTAGAACCCCCTTTTTTAACTCCTTTGGTTTCCATGGATACATTACCTTAATAGTTTTGTGGACCATACCCCCTCCCTCACCCACGCTCAACACAGTCAACGTATCTGGAAGTTGTGTATCTATAGAGATCTCAATGTAAACCTCTACAAAGCCCACTCTCTCTATATTGGCAATTAGAGCATCCAAAGTTACCGATTTCCCCAAGGCGCTGGCCACATTGCTCAAACCATCAAGAGTCCACAGCTCCATAAGGAGATTATGGAATTTCACCCACATAGGAAATGTATCTATAGCTTTCTTGCCCTTCTCCACCCCAAGCCTCCAACGCTATACAAAAATTGGCTGGTCACCAATATGCTATGGCCCTTGAGCCGCTATGGCCCTTGAGCCGCTATGTCCTGCAAGTCATAATCTTTTCCGAATGTGAAGAGAAAGGTGTCATCTTCCCGTAGTAGAACTCTTTGCAATCCTTTCTGACTCCAACGAGCTTTAGCCCAAGCATTGACAATAGCAAAGGTCGGCCTTTTACCCTAGAAAAACCCCAATAGAGCTGAAGACCATTTGGGAATACCATCATCAATGACACCCATAGGAGGGGAAATAATGTCATCCTTCCCTGCATCAGGTAAATGCTTTAGGACCACCATAGCTGGAGAAGTGAACAGTCGTTTCGCCCAAGCCCCAGCAGCCGTCGATTGTTTCTCCTCCTAATAAAGGTCAGACATCCATAGGATGGGAATCAGTCGTTTGCAACAAAATCCTACCTAGCAGAGCAGGAAAATCCTCCTTGACTCTCGAAGATTCACCAATGTCTATCAAGATCTCAAACGGCTGAGGATGGCCTAGCTTAAGGAGGGGAAATGTAGCACCCCACTCTTATAAGGCATATTCCTGAACACACCGAAGGTATTCGAGAACGTACTCTACAAGGGTGGCTTGCTAGAACAGTCAAACAATCATACTCATTGCAAAATTTTTCAAACATCACATGCTATTTTAGAAAAACAATGATCATTTTTCGACCCATTATGTTCAAAAACATTCTCAGCCACAAGTTACAAATAATTAACACATCATCATATATATTCCCGTACTTATTTGGGCCAAATACAAAACATTTCCAGTCATGCAGTCATTACACTTTCCAATTCGCATAAATGCTATACAATATTTACGGAATACATTTTTAAAATACAAAAGAAAGATTGTAGACATATGCAGGTACAACTGATTCTAACCTCTAACTCTTATCCAAATGCAGTGGTTAGACTCCAGTTGGCCTAACTAAGTATCTCCTCTGAGCCTGAAAAATATGTTGCAAATTTTGGGGTGAGTTTTACGAACTCAGTGAGGGGACCATCCTTAATGGCTCACTCAATTCACACAACACATCAATTCATGTAATCATGTAATTCACATCATTTCACAAATCAACATATTGAATCATATACACTTCATATTCGCTTAATTCATATTTTACATTCAGAAATCATTCAAACTATTTATTTCAATCATTTAAATCACACATATCAAATGTATATGCAATGCTCATGAGACTCACTTTCAATTGTTATTATTGTGACCGAGTGCCTGTAACTGTCCCGTATCCGTTGTGGATACCGAGCTTATTAATAAATGTCCCTTATCTATTAGGGATATAGGGCTCATTATACATAATGAGCCAGAGGGTCTTACCACATTATGACCTTTAAGCTCTTTTTCACTTTCTGAGCTTTAAGCTCTTTTTCGATGGCTACTTCGGTCACAATAGCCTTTATCTTTTCATGCATTCATGTAATCAAATGCATCACATTCACATATATTCAATCAATCGTTTGATTTCAATTTCATATTCACATTCACAATTATCATCAGATCGATTTCCAGCATTCAATAATAATGTTGAGTATCAATTATTCAGTCAAATTCACATACAATGAGCACTTCCACTATATTATTCATGCATCAAACGCCTCGGACATTCAATGTCCGGAATCAACACATTCATATTCACATCACATAATAATGCAATACAGAAATTTAAACAGAACAATCAATTAAGAGGAGACAATCTAGGTCGACTCACAGTACACTCCAAATTAGCATTTGCTTCCACTATCTAAAAACGTCTGGATGCGGACATTCTATCCTGTATATCAACATCATGCAATACACATATTGCACACACATTATTAATTGCACAATCACATAAACATTCAATTATACACATATGCATATGTGTAATGTATAATGCATGCTCAAATTGACTATTTCGGGTATGTTTCCTTAATCACAACTCTTGATCATTCAAACCTTATCATTTGTATGTTTCTAGCTTATTCTTAGGTTTACACCTCAAGAACACTTGGTTATTCTAATACCATAAATCAATCACTCGTCATTTCTTTTCTAGCATTATATGCTCTCATAATATCCAATTCTCATTAACCTTTACTTAATACATATTACTTAACTCCTTTGAATCACAACTACGATCATATGAACATTTGCATTCCTATTATACTCGTGCCTTTCGTACTTTGATATCAACAATTCATTCACTAAGTTATAACCTCAATTATCACCTTATACAGATCACACATTTAGTCACTTAATTCAAACATCATTTTAGGTTCAATTCAAGCTCCATTCACGCCTAAATTAAGTCTAAATGCATCATAGTTGAGTACCTTATCCTTAATTGGTTCAACCATTGTACAATTAAAACATTACCATGAAAAAGCACTACCCACGATCATGACAGAAACTAATCTCCCATTCTTCTTGTAATTTTCCAGTTTTTCTCATGATAGATTTTCAGGTTAGTTTTGTATGACTGTTATGACCTAGAAAATGAGGTAGTTAGGCAATACCTTCTTCTAAAAAAATGTTCCTATATGTCTTAAGTTTCGAATGACATAAAATTTATGCAGTTTGGTTTAGTATTCTGTAAGTTATACCTAAAATACTAAAGATTGTTCTCAAATGATGACAGCACTCAGTACTCAACTTCAAGCCAAATTTCAAAACCCATAGGAATAGAATTCAAATTCAATTCCTCATGAAAATTTTATCCATATTCTCTAGTTTAATATAAAATTAAAATCATTTCATTTGGATATCTACAAATCAAGTTATGACTAAAATACAGATGTATGTTCATTAGAAATACTACAGCTAACATATTCTAGCCATTCTCTTGCATTCCTACGATCGTGGGTTATGCAAATCCAAAACTCCCATTAGTTATCTTCCAATTTTTCCACCTTTTTAACTCTCGTGTGTTACAACCAAGAAATCTTATGCTTACTCCATCATTTCTACTTCATTTTCTCATCAAAATCACTTTAATTCCATTTCAAAGATTTCCATCAAACAAACCATACAGTATTGTTCATAAATCATACAAAAACAAGATATAAACACATTCGTTTCTTTATGATCATTTTATCACCAACTATCATCATATATGCTTCTATTTAGACAACCATGAAGAACAAAGTTTAACTTACATGTTTGGCTCCAAAGCTTCTTTAAATCGTCAATTAACCCTAGCCTTTAAGCGTCATACGATTATTATCATTCAAGGTGGAAGGGTTAGGTCTTCTATGACAAAAGAAGAAGACAACAAGAATCTTGAAGAAACAAAGTGAATGAGTTGGGAAAAAATCAACATTGATGAGGGTTGTGAAACAAAATCGTGGAGAAGAAGAAATGAAGAAGAGAAGCATTTACGAAAGAATGAGAAAATAACAAGTGAAAGACAACAAAACGTTGGTCTTTCACTTGAAATAATAGTGTGGGATGAGTAGAGTGGTGGTGACACTTGTCATTGCCACTTGTGACCTCCCTATGGTTCCATTTGGGCCTCTTTTAATAACTAGTCTATTTGTCTGTAATTTCTACTCCAATTGTCTCCCAATTTTCTATGACATTTGTCAATAAATCTTAATGTCATTTATCAATAATTTCCACTATAATTTGACACTTATTTCTACTACCATTTATCAATTGTTCTACCACTTGACATTTTTCCTAGTCCAAAAATACTCATAATTACCATAAGTTTCCCATATTTCACCAAAAATTCTAAATCACTAATTATACACACCTACCCAATTTTTAAGACACATAATCCATAATTCACATTATAATCACATTAAATATCAATTATACTTGGAAAATGTCAAATGAGTGCATGTACAGTCATTGAAATGTGTGCAAAATAATCAAATTCACGTGTGTATATACTAATATTATGCATAAGTATGAAATACACTTTTTCTAATCTCTCATTGCTATTTCTCATTTACATAAATCTAGGGTTGTAACCTTTAGTATGGAAATGGGATGTTACAGGAAATTTGGGTGAAGTTTAAAATAAAGGGCAGGAAAGAAAAGCCAGTACGAAATGGGACAGAAGGGTTGAACAGAAGGGTGAAAAGTTAGAGAGAAGGCAGAGCATTAAAATATAACATTGTTTAGGTATAAGTTTCTGCACGGTCGTTTCTATAGGTTTTATGGTGAATTCACCATCTCCATCATTTTTCGAACACACAAAAGTACAGTGTCTTACCTCGGAACTAGTGTGACCAAACTGCCACCGTAGCCTCGTTGACGACCGAATTTATATACAACATGCCTTTAACCTCCATACTGTTTATGTTCTCTCCTCAGCTTTGTTTACATATTCCTTTCGATCTCTAATTTCTAAATATCCATCTGCGTGTATCACGACAACATCTCCTATGCACATTCAACCATCTCCCTCTTACAAGTAGGTGTTGCTTCGATGTCTTTGAACCTAACATAAGATAGTAGCCTCTTATCATAATATCATTTTGGTATTAGGATCCACCATATCGACCTTGCCATAAGTGTGGTCTTAACTCCTTATCTTGCTCGCTCTACATCAACCAATTTATCCTATTTTGGGTGCCTTGCACATGACCAACAATGTTGGCCGCCTCTGTAAAGCCTTAACCATGGCTCACTATAAACCCCAATGACTCCATTTTAAAAAGTATTGGTGCTGGTGATAGAGTTCCTCCAGTTAAGACGTGCCCTTGGTGTTCAAACAGTACTTCACTGAGAAAGTTTGATAGCATTTTGAGCAACATCGTTGCTTCGCACATGTGAGTGACACAATGTCTTTTGATCAGAGCAGAGATTTTCGGTATGTTGAATATACTTAGGCAAATATTGGTACCACCAACAGCTGCCATAGCCCACATTCTAGTCTAAGGATTAAAAACATATCAAATATAATTAAGAATTGAATAAAATTTTAAAAAAGATTAAATTTGTTAATAAAATAATAAAATAATGAAAGTTAATAAATTTTATCATCTTATAGTTATTTATAAAAAAACCTTAACATGGAGTTTATTCTAAATATAAAATTTAAATATGAAGTTTATTTAAAATATAATTCTAAAATATTGAGTTTATTCTAAATACAACTTTTAAATATGAAGTTTATTTAAAATATAATTATATAATATAAAGTTTATTTGACATATAATGACTCTAGACACGAATTCTTGGTTGTTTTCAATATAAATCTATGAGTCTTTATGCCTGATTAGTGTTAGACCCCGAGTTCAGAGTCTAACTCCTGTTTATGCTTGTTCTGATACTAACTCTGTTAGACCCCGAGTTCGGAGTCTAACTCCTGTTCATGCTTGCTCTGATACCAACTCTGTTACTTTCGTGTATGCAGAATATCTTAATACGTCAGTTATCTCCCAAAGATAACATCTACCTTTCAACCTGAATCCTCTCATTATC
>JANQAP020000553.1:8647519-8672761 GCA_026874005.2 Erythroxylum coriaceum | reverse complement strand
TTGTATGTCTTGAGAGAGAATATGAGTGAATTTGTGCAGCTGTTATTATAACTTGTCATTCAATCAATTCCATAATTTCTCAATCAATATTCTAAATTGGTGAATCCCAAAGCCCTAAGTCTCAACCATCGAAATTTTCTCTTGTTTATTTATTTACATTTGTCACAATTAATTGTCCACTCAAATCCAATCATCTTTTAATTTTCTTGTCATTTTTTGTTCAAGTAATTAGGATTAATTCGTAGTGAGTATTTTAGTCCTCGAAGGATACGACCTTGGAATACTTGATATGTAAGTACTAAGAACGACTCTGTGCACTTGCAGATTTTGTCGATCAAGAGCCATGCTGGTTATTAGACCACTTTAAAACACGTCCTGTGGAACAAAGGTCTGCCAATTCCACCCCACAGATTATGAATCTTATTTTGAGATTAAGGTCTCAGTTGGACATTAGATTAATATAGTTTGCATAAGGGTCTAGTATATATGGTTTATTTAATTGATTTTTATGCTGAGATATTTTCAAAAAAGAAATTATGCTAAAGGTTATTAAATGTGTTATTCGACTCAATCGAGACATTTTCAAAGTATTTTACCAAATCGAGCCATTATTAAATATGTTATTCTGCATTCGCATTAATCAAGTTCAAGCAAATCTTTACTTTCTTAAAAGCTGTAACTTGGAAATTTTAGGATAGGAAAAAGTGCAATGTATAACCTTGGTCCATCATATTGGCATCTGCTCGATACCGAGTACCATTCCCACTTGATGAACCGGATTCTGTTCAATTGCAATATGCAAAGCTCTTGACTAGTCCTTAATAGATATGCATTTTGCATTACACAAATCTATTCTAGAAGGAAACCATTCTGACTAGTTATTTGACAGTAGAAGCACGCAAAATATGTATATTTCAACTCAAAAAGGAATGTTTATCCTTACGAGGATCAGACTCATTAGCTACAAACAAGTAATTGCGGCTGTACATTCTTTCTGGAAATTGGTAAGCATGAAGCAGCAACTAGTTTCCATAGAAACAAGCAAAGCATTCTCCATATCTTTACTTAAACCTCTTTGGATGAGTAACACTACATACTCCATAAATACAGAATGGAATGGCAATCTGATAGGTCCTTCTCTTGGTAGTCCGAATACTTCTTCAGATATCTTGAGTAGCTCTCTGAAGATGCTGCTATTGTTCAGATATGCCAATGGCAGAACAAATCGTTTTTCATCAATGCTGTTGGCAACAAATTGGCCTCTGCCAGCAAACGAGGATTCACTCTGAGAAGCCACATTTCTGTTGCTATTACTCCTGTGGATACTCAATCGCTTCCTCTTTAATGCTGCCATCCTTTGACACTTCCTTGCTATTTCAGCGAGCATTTTTGTTCTGAACATGATTCTTTGAAATGTACTAGAATTGTGCAAGTTTCATTCTGAATCGATGCAATGTTAATTTGAGGTATTAGAGGATGAAACTAGTTACTTATATACTTGAATACCTTTGAACATTCCAATTCTGTAGCTCTCAATATCTTGGTATTTCCGATGCAAAAACTATGTAGACAACTTAGTTTTGATACACCTAGTAGTTATGCAAGGATGCTTTTGAATGTCTTCTAGCCAGAAACATTGTAGGATCTGATAACGGTACATCATCAGGACCTACGATTAATGGAAATCTAAGAGTGAACTCTGGAAGTACATCATATATACTACTACTACATGTTACTTTTGTTGTAGAGTGTGTAAAGCCCTTGAATTACTCCATCACAACGAATACGTTATAAGACAGTTATGCATGCAACCGACAAACCAACCTGGCTGTGTTACCTTCCAAGACTAAAGCTTTGGATAATATCTAAGTGAGCAGTAACCATACAACAAAGAGAACAGACAAGAACAAAAAGGAATGGCTCCAATTGATTTTGGTTGGGATTCTTGATCTTGATTTTGTCCTTATAATTAACAAACTTTAATGCCACAGCGATTCATGACGGGATTCTCAACCCAAAGGTTTGTACTATCACTGAAAGAAGATAAAACACCTTGCTCTTTCTATTGTGCTATTGGATTCGTCTATCATCAATTCTATTGTCTTTTCACTTTTTTTTTTCTTTCGTGGGCTTGCAGTTATTGAGAGATCCTTTTATTCTGTTTTAAGGTACATTTTTCCGACTAGCCTTTAACAATATCATCCAAGTTTTCGCCTTGTGTGCTCTCACAAAGTTACTCTTCTCTGCCAAAAGTCCCAATTTATTAGCTCCTGACAGATTAATAGTTATATAAGTTGCTGGATGAATGCAATTTTGTTTAAAACTTTGATATATTAGAGCAGAGTATAAATAACTAGGAAACTTGCTTTATGCTCCCTCGAGAAAGCTGTTAGAGTCGAAGTCATTGAATCCTTTTTCTAGTTCGAGAAGCTCCTCTCTTCTTCCACTCTATCTTGAAGAGTAATTAGAACAATTTCAATCACAGTTTCATGTTCTAATTGAACACTTTTCTTATTTGAACATGTTTACTTTTCACAAAAAAAATCTGAATTGAAGTGGAAGGATTCTTCAAACAATAAAGAGTTGAGTTAAGCTATTCAATAAAATGATATTGACGATGTTTCCCTTCCAAATCATCCAGACTAACAATCCATCCTTCCCCTCCTTCAAAAGATACGAGTAAATAATCAAAATTAACATTTGGGCAATACTTTCCAATAAAAGTAAAATTAGTCTCAAGTTGAGCCAATAACAAATAAATAAGAACTTTTAGTTATACCTCGTAAAACCAGACGTCTTTTGTGGAAGAAATTATTCAACAGATTGCTTAAGTATATAAGCAAATTTAGAACACAATATTATATCCATTAATTGATTTGGCGGGATAATTTTTATAACGCGGAACTGTGTGGCTTGACATCTAACGAGTATAAATCAGCAGGGCATTCTCACTTCATAACGCTGGTTTTGTCTAATAAACATACTAAATAATAATAGGTGATTGAAATATGGGTGCAAAATAATTTTCAACTGATGAACTGTAAACCGAGTGCATCTCCTGTTGTTACAAATCCTACATGCAAAATCTGAATGCACTTGGATTTTTACATGTAGACATAAGCAAAGGTGTTCCTTTGGTAAGCTTGATTAAACAAATCATGGTTTATAGGCAAGTATAAATAAGGGCTTCAATGTGATTCTTCAATAGAAAAGATACCAATGCCTAGGTATCTTGCCTAAGAATGACATAATCTAAATTCAATCATCCATCTTCTTCTCCGATGACTTTGAATTTTTTGTGAACTTCTGCCATCTTTGCTTGTTTTTCTCAGTCGTATTAAAATTTTGAGAAAATTTTGTGAGCCCCTGTCTAAGTGCTCCAAGATTAACCCCATTCCCAACCAGGATACTTGTTACTCCCATTTTCGAAACCTGCCAGTTTGAATATAAACTTGTCGGCTCAATGGCATGCACAAAAGATTTTTAAAACAGAGGAAATGCAAAGCCATCTCATGCATTAAGCTTGGAGATATATCCAGCAGTTGGATAGGATTAACTTGCAATGAAACAAACACTAGTAATGAAAAAGATCAAACAGAGAAGTAATTGTTGTTTTTACCGCTTCAATATTCCTATCCTCATCATCAAAAAAGAGCATAGAGTTGAAGGGAACCCCAGTTCTTGAATGAACCCTCTGGAAATGCTCAGTTTTGTGTGTCCAACTAGAAAAGATTTCCTGAATAATCATAGTCAAAATCAAACACCAGAAATGATTGATGTATGCAAACAAAATTTGTTGAATGCCAAGTTTATATGGTACAAGTTTGTCATTTAGAAAGAGAGAAAAACAAGCCACAGTTCTGGTTATCCACATCAAACAGAAAACAAAGGAAACAGCAAAAGAGAAGAAATAAGCCTAAAAGAGAGATTTATAAACTCACTTGGGCAACAAACATTGGCTTTATGTTCAATTTTTCAAGAAATGTCCTTGCAATATCTGCAGTTGGTGATCTGGAAGCAATTGCTACATCTATCCCCTTGTCCTTCAGCGCATGTAATATGCCTTTTGCATGGGGATACAATGAAGGCATATCACGTTTTGAGCGGCATTCACTGAAATTTGACCACATTTATGTAGACATTAGATCATCAAAGTCTAGTATGATCATTAGCAGGGGACAAAGAGGCGAAGTAGCTACAAAATAAAGATAGCTACGCATTCTTCTGGTGACAACAGATAGAATTCTTTTCTATAACCATCATTAGGATGTATGGATAGAGATTTTTCCATGTGACAATGATACATGGGGACAAAAGGTAAAACGGATAATCTCATATTATTGCATGATATTCATTGCTTTTGCTTCATTTATAGGCTGTTATTTATAATAAGACAACATAGTAAGCCATTAGAAACAAAGAATTGCAGAGTCCGTCATTCATATTGTATGCTACAGGAAAAGCTCACAGTTAAAACAAGTCTTTGAACAAATTTAAGAATCCAGATTCACGGGAAGACCCTACAAATTACAGAAACCAATACTCATTCATTAATCACAGAAACCAATACTCGTTCATTAATCACATGCTCATATTACTCGGTTGAGTTCAGAGTTCAGACAAACCTACAAACAAGACGAAAGAGCAAGAATAAGACTCCACACCATCGACTCACATCCTCTCACCAACACGTCCCAACCCAAAAACAACAAAAGTCCCACTATGGAGAGGCAAATATCTAGTCTTTGACAATTTCGTAGCGGTATAATATGCCTTTAACAACAATTATATGGAGTACAAGAAAACAAAAGGAGAAGACAACCAAAGGCATAACTTGCTATGAATTTCAAAAATGAACCCAAATTTTGATAAGACCCAGAATCTAGAAAGAAGAAAAGAAAGAAAATTGCAGAGATTAACACAACAATCTAAGAATACGAGTATAGAAAAACACGAACAAACGTGAAAACGAAGAAAAAGAGAAGAGCAGCAACATACCAATAGAAAGGCCAGAGAGTGTAGTCGAGATCGAAGACCACCAATCTGGGCAAAACTTGAAACATCCCTATTATCTGAACTGCTTCGTTTTTCACCTTCTCCAGGTCTCCCATCTCTCTCTCTCTCTCTCTCTCTCTCTCTGTGACCAATCTGCACACGAAACCTTCTCTAATTTGTTTCCCTTTCCTTTGGAGCTTGGACGTTCCGTTCCAATAAATATCTTTTGCTTTAGCTTTTACATTTTTTCTTAATTAAATAAACTATAATATTAATAAAAATTATAAATAATTTAATTTTATTTAATAATATAATTTTATTTTTATAATTAATTAAATATTAATTTTAAAATAAAATATTTTTAATTTAAAAATTATTAATAAATATACTTTAATTTTAAAAATAATTTATCTTTAAATTTTATCTAATATATAATTATTATCAGTAATATAAATATAATTAAATTAATATGTACAAAAAATAATTTTTATTTTATTAAAAATAGAATTTAAAATAAAAACTAATGACAATTAACGCTTGTTACTGTCATTTTAAGCAAACCACGAGCTCGAAAATTTTCTAATGGACTTCAGTTAATAAATATTCAATGTATTTGAAATTTTATTAAATATATCCCAATTTTATAAATAATTCCGGATTATGGATTTCCATAGTCTTCAAAATATCTAGTTATATTTAAATGTCACGGCTGACTCTGAAAATAAAATATTGGCAGATTTAAGCAATTTCTTTTTCTAAACGATTGTTAAATTAAAACGCTTTAAATATATTTTTCAAGAAAGAAATTACATGGCAATGCATATAATGGTAAAAAAAAACAATAACTATTAGTGTGTTTTTATCAGTTCTTAATTATCATCATTTTATATATTTTCTTTTGAATTCTTTAAAGACACTTCGTTTGTTAAATATATTGTTAATTTATTTTCAAATATTATATACTAATTATTAGAAATATATTTATCAATTTAATTTGATAATAAATTAAGTATTTATTAAATAAAATTTTAATTTTATTCATTTTTATATTAATAAATAAAATGTTTATTTTTATAATTTATTAGTTTATTATAATTATATTTCATTACATTTATCAAAAAACATTCTACCTACATATAGCTGGTGAATTGTTAAACTTCTTAGAGGCAAATCTCACTATTAAACAAATTCACCAGTTTACGGGGATTGTAAATTATGGAGCTAGTTATATAAAAAATACAAATTTTGCTTAATTTTATAATTATAGTCCAAACTCAAAAAATAACAACTAAATTCTCAAACTTTCATTTTTTTCAATTCTAGTCCGACATTAATGTTTCTATTAAGTTTGCTGACATGACTTACTACGTACTCCAGAAATCTTAAATATTTATAGACTTCAGACTTAATTAAACTAAATAATTAAGTTTAACTAAATTGCGTAATTTGATTAAACTATCTGATTAAACACAACTAAACTATGCTACTTTAGAACTAAAATCCTTAAATCAAACCATGAATCTCGAATTCAACCATAATCCTTATCGTTAACAATCTCATGTCCCTCACTTCCTTCAACACCAACATTACGTTCTCATCTACTACGCGACAACGAACATCACCCCGCAACAGACCCTCAAAGAAATATCAGTGACACTTTGAGTTCTAGAGAAAAATGTTGTTTAAGGGTTTCCTACATAAGTTTATGATACAGATTAGGACTTGATCATGGTTGTGGACATAGTTGTTGAGGACAAGTTTTTAAAGGTTTTTCTTTGTGAAAGGTACTTGGTTGAACAAGGAAAGTTGTGACACTTTATTGTTCCTACTCACAAGACTCGCTTGGGTAAACCTTTTTGTCCTTGGAGATTCAATCTCTTCCTCTTCCTATTTTTTTGTTGGTTCTTATTTCATTCTTCTTTTTTGAATTCTTGCTCTTGTCATATAAACGATGTAGTTTAGTTATACTTAATTAGTTAGTTTAATTAATTCTAATAGGTATAAGTATTTAGAGTTTCTTGAGCATGCGACAAGTCACGTCAGCAAACTTAATAGAGACAAATTGAAGTTCGAGCTATAATTGCAAAATTGAGCAAAGTTTGGGATTTTTTTTGTAATTAACCCTAAAAATAAAATGTATAAATATTTATATAAAAATTTACATATGAATTGTATATAATAAAATTTTATAAATTATAAAAATTACATTAAGTCATTCTAATTATTAAAAGATAGTCATCATACTATAATGCTTCAAAACATTATTGTAGTATCATTTATAAAAAGAAACATAAATCAGTTATAACTAATATGATCATTCCACATTTATCTAACAACTCTATCCCACTTCCAAGATATACTTAGAAGTTGTGTTACAATGCTATTGTAGTCCACTTGATTGGTCAACCAATGTAACTTATTGATCGACTAATATACCTATTAGTTGACTAGTGCCCTAATGACTAGTGAATATAGTGTCTTTGATGCATACTAGTCGACCAGTGCTCTGTAAGTAGTCATTGTATCGTCTAGTTCTTAGCTCTAACAATTAGGAAGAGTCTTAAAACACTACAAAGTGTTTTCATTGATTTAGCATCAAGAAGCATTTGGATATAATTTACAAACATTTCTAAAAGTTTTAAAATCATTAGAGTATCGTCATCTATTAATCGATACTTACACTTATTAGTAAGTATCAATTCGTGAGCTTATGTGAAACCTTAAGGTTTTGGAGTTTATTTTTTCTTTTTTTTTATGAGAGAGTTTGTGTGATTGGAAGAGTAGATTGTTGGAAAGTATAGAACAAACGACCTCTAGTGGCTTTTAGATTCGATTGTTGCGTATTTTTTGTTGAATTTTTACCTGATGTGCTTCATGTTATATTATATAACTACTGATATTGGATTAACATTTAAATTATTATCATGATGATGTTTTCTCATCCCTAGACCCTGCACCTCAACAGGATTTATACTGAGTATTGTTATTGTTGATGATTTCTGATGATTAAATTCTTAATTAATGTATTTATAAAAATAGACAAAAAAGGCTAAGAATATATGAAATAAATATATAAGATAATTTTGATTGTTTTTAAATCATTAGCATTCATAATTATAACATGAATTTGTAAAAATAGACAAAAAGGTTAAGAATATATGAAATATATATAAGATAATTTTGATTGTTTTCAAATTATTAGCATTCAACATTTATAATATATGTTAATCATAATTCTCTTGTGTTACAAGAAATTATAGTTTAAAAAACTATTTTAACATCATATACAAAGTTATGATTTATAGAGATTAACCTATTGACTGTAACAATTTATGTCGATTTGTGTCAATTGATTTATATCAATTAATCTCTAACTTATACAACACCATATATATTGTTAACTTTATACAACAACATACTAAAGCTAGGAATATATAGGTATTTTTAATGTTTAAAGAAATAATCATAACTCTCTTAAATTTAAAAAAGTAATTTTAAAATTATAAAGAAAATTTTTAGTTTTTTAAATTCTCAAAAAGAAATTTCCCTTATAGTTTTATTTAAAAAACAACGACTAAACACATATAATATGAACATCACACGTAAACCAATCAAATATTACCGAAAAACTCTCAAACTAATTAAATTTAATATACATTAGTAACTTATTCTAATATGTTAAATTATTAATTTAAATTAGTTTTAGTTATTTGAGATCAAATTTAAAAGTTGGGTTAAATAACTTGTCAATAATATTTTGAGTAGTTTACATGTGTTGTTCATGTTAAGTTTGGTTAAATAACCATTTCAATAACATTACATGTTATTAAAGTTAAGTTGGGTTAGATAAAAGTGGGAGAGGCCTAGATAAATATGAGTGAAGTTCTTGCTGTAATAGAATGGGGGTTAGAAGTCCACAAAACAAAGAATGAACAATGAAGTAAATAGTGTTGCAGAGAATTGAGAGAACTTGAGCTCAAAACACAAAGTTTAAAGTGTTCTAGGCGTGTTGGACACTTTCTTTAAAGTATTATTTGCCCCCACTATACTTGTAAACTGGGCTAAAGGCAAATTACTTCTAGGATACAAAGAACATAAGAACATTCAAGTTGTAAGAGTATGAATGTTCTTCAAGAATTATGAATGTAGAGATTGCGTTGGCAAAAGTTGCTAAAAAATAAAAACATTTTTAGTCTTGACTAAAATTCATGTATATATAGAGTTTTCATAATAGTAATGTTTGTTTACTACCAGCCACAACTTTTGGAAAGGAAAACCCTTCATAACAGTCATGCCTGTTCACTACAAGCCACAACTCTTGGAAATGAAGCAACCCTTCAGAACAATCACATCTTTTTACTACAATTTACAACTTTTAGAAAGGAAGCAACCCTTCAGAACAGTCACTTCTGTTCACTACAAGTCACAACTCTTGGAAAGGAAGTAACCCTTCACTTCTAAATTTGACTTTAACTACTTATATCACAAACTAATTTCCAGCAATATCCCATTTAGTTTGTGATGTAAGAAAAAATCACAACATAAACAAGAAATCATACCTAAAGGAAGGTAGCTTTCACCTTAAACCATCGTATATTACAAACATATCACAAAATCCAAAGGAAATGATTGGTAGCTCATTGCTTAAACCATTATTCACAAATGTTTAGACATATCACACACGTGATCCTTCTTAGCATTCAATTAATTCACATTACAATTTTAGCACTATTACCGGCCATGTGCTCATCCTAATTCATGATTATATACAAGAGATTACTTTAAACTCTTTCTAGAATTGGCACCACTTCTAATGATCATATTGGTGAAAAGTATTCTAGCTTTGTTTAAATAACCATAAACAAGCACTCAAAAATAATTTTATTAAGAGATTTCTCTCAACCTTCTCACTTAAAAGTAATAAATTGTAGCACTAATTACTTGGAATGGTTTACATAATCTTAGTGCTCACGACCACTAAATAACTTGTTATTACCCTTTAAACCTTACAATCTAAGAGTAGTACTAGAAGAAGGTTGGGTTACCATTGCTAGTGCTTTTTTATTAAAAAGGTTTCAATCTCATTCTAGATGTTGTCGAACTAACTAAATCTCTTGCAAGAGGTTTAGTAAACGGATCTACCAAATTGTTATGTCCTTACATAAACAATTGAGACGACATCTCTATTTAGCATTTCTCTAATAAATGCACATCTTAAGCTTATGTGTCTAGATTTACCATTGTACACTTTGTTTAATACTCTAGACATAGCAGACTCACTATCAAAATGTAAGGTTATTGCAAGCATGGGACGAGGCCAAAGATCTATATCCAACAAAAAATTCCTTAACCACTCAACCTCCTTACAAGCAGAACATAGAGTTATAAATTCAGCTTCTATAGTAGAGTAAGTAATCATCGTTTGTTTCTTCGAAGCCCAAGAAACAACTCCACGGCCAAGCAAGAATACCCAACCACTTTCGAGTTTTTGGTCACTAATGCTAGTAATCCAACTAGCATCCGAAAATCCTTCAAGAACATTTGGAAAGCTAATATAAAAGAGTCCAAAATCTTTTGTCTTCTTAAGATATCCCAGCACTCTTTTAATAGCTTACCAATGTTCTTGGCTAGAACTTTCAGTATATCTAGCTAGTGTACACACTGAGTATGAGATATCTAGTCTAATACAACTCACTGCATACGTTAGACTTCTAATTATACTAGCATATTCAAGTTGTGCAATTGGACTACCTTCATTCTCATGCAACTTAAAGTTAGGATCAAAAGGAGTACTTACCTCTTTCACATTCAAATGTTGATATTTCTTCAAGATTTACTCAACATAATATGATTGAGAGAGTGCAAAACTCCCACTATGTTTCTTAACTTTAATGCTTAAGATAGTATCTACTTCATCGAGATCCTTCATCTTAAATTTAGAAGAAAGATATTTCTTAGTTTCAACCACACCTTTATATGTAGGACTAACAATGAGCATGTCATCTACATAGAGACAAATGATCACTCCATACTCTTTATTGAATTTAGAATAAATGCACTTATCAACATTATTATATCTAAATCCATATGAGAGTAAAACATATTCAAATTTCTCATGCCATTATTTAGGTGCCTGTTTTAAGCCATATAATGACTTGACTAGCTTACATCTTTCTTTTCATTTCTCATTAGCAAAAGGCCTTCCAGTTGTTTTATATACACTTCTTCATCTATATCACCATTTAAGAATGTTTTTTTTACATCTATTTGGTATACATGAAGGCTATAAATCGAAGCTAAAGCCAAAAGTACACTTACTTATGTAATTCTAACAACCGGTGCATATGTGTCAAAGTAATTGATTCCATCTTTTTGCCTAAAACCTTTAGCTACTAGCCTTAATTCATAAGTTAGAATAGTACCATCTGTGGTATATTTCCTTCAAAATACCCACTTACAACCAATTGGTTTGGACTCATGAGGTAAATCAACTAGAACCCAAGTATTGTTAAACAAAATTGAGTCAATTTCATCATTTACCGCTTCTCTCCAAAATGTCATATCCCTTAATTTCATTGCTTCACTAAAGGTTTTAAGATCTTCCTCTACACTTAATAAAACCAGAGTTTTATTTAGTAGAGTATCCCTATTACCTTCAAATAAGAAAACAATAGCTTGTGAAGAAATAAAATCTGAAAGCAGATATTTTTCCTTCCTTTGATGTTGACTCCTCCTAGGTTCACTTGGAGGGTCAACACTTAGTCTTTTTAACGCACCTGAGAGTTCAACACTTGGAGAAGGGGTAGGTCCATTTGATGGATCCTTATCTACCATAGAGTCTTTAAGAAACAAATCCTCAAAGAACTCAACATCCCTTGATTCTACAATCACATTATAGTCAACTTCTAGTAGCCTGTAAGCTTTAGAATTTTCTGCATAACCCACAAACACACTTTTAAGTGCTCTTGGTCCCAACTTTGTTCTTTGGTTGTCAAGGACTCTATAGTCTACACAGCCCCAAACTTTTAAATATGACAAGTTTGGCTTCCTTCCTTTCCGTATTTCATATGGAGACACTTTAGTCTTTAAGGATGGAATTCGATTATACAAATGACGTCAGCCAACAAAGCCTCACCCTACAAGTTTTTTGGCAAACTTGAACTCAAGAGCATGGAATTAACTATGTCTTGCAAAGTTTTATTTTTCCTTTCAGCTTAACCATTTTGCTAGGGAGTATATGGTGCATTAGTTTGGTCTATAATATCATTTTGTTCACAAAATTTTGAGAACTCATTAGAGAAGTATTCTCCTCCTCTATCACTTCTCAAAATTGAATCTTTTTACTTAATTAATTTTCAACAAGAGACTTACATGTCTTAAACATATTAAATGCTTCATCCTTGGTTTTCATCAAATAAACATGCACAAATCTAAAGCAATCATTAATAAAAGTAATAAAGTATTTGTTACCACCTCTTGTTAAAAAACCATTAAATTCACATATATCTAAATACATTAAATCAAGCAATTTTGTATGTCTTTCAACTTTAAGGAAAGGAAGTTTGGTTATCTTTGCTTCTATGCATGTGTCATATTTCTTATTCACTTAGCCATTATATGAGATTAGGCATTTTGTAGACATGTAATGAATCACCTTATGACTAATATGTCCTAATCTACTATGCCATAGAGAATAAGAAGCATCAACCAAATAAAGAGAAACATCATTCACTTTATTAAGACTAAGCTTAAACATGCAATTACAAGAATATCCTTTTCTTACAAAAATATCATTCTTAGACAATATTACATTGTTTGAATCAAGTACAACCTTCAAGCCCTTCTTGTTCGGGATATCAGCAGAAACAAGGTTCTTGTTCACATTCAGAACATGAAGAACACTAGTGAGCACCAATTGCTAAAAGTGAATAGCAAATGCACATCTCCATTTCCATGCACCTTAGTTTTCACAACATTGGCCACGACCACTTCATGCCCTTCAAGAACTTCATAGTTCTTGAATTGGTCCTTGTTATTGCACATATGAATTGCTACATCAGAATCATATCATCAATCTTTAAAAGGCATTGATGTTTTCATGTGAAGTTCCGTCATAGTATCAAGAGTCAAGGTTGCCACAAGTTCTACACATTCATCAACAAGGTTAGCACTAGGAACATTGTTTCCTTTTTGCTTCTTGTTGGATCTGCAATAGGCCTTGTATTGTCCTTTCTTTCCACAATTGTAGTAAACTCGATTCTTTTTCTTGTCTTTAGCATTAGCATTTTCAGGTTTCTTCCTTTTAGAATTGTTAGATTTCTTCTTATCCACAAAATTCACCTTTGGATCTCCTTCCAGTTCTTTTCTTTGAAGAATTCTTGAACCTTTTTCAATTCAAAATTGATTCAAAACACTACCTATAGTTAAAATTTCAAAAGTGTGCAACAACTTCTTTTTATAATCATTCCAAGAAGAAGGCAACTTAGCAATAATTGTCTCTACTTGTAATGATTCTGAAATTTCAACACCCAATTCTTTAAATTTATTGTGGATTTGATCCTTAACAGAGGGACCATTAATAAATTTAAACCCAAAATATCTTTTAATAGAAAATTATATGGGCCTTGCTTTTGAGATGTATATTCACATTCAAGCAACACCTAAATCTCCTTTAGAATCTTCACGGTGGTAAAGAGATCATAAAGGTTGTCTGAGAGGGTGTTGAGAATGTGACCCCTACAAAGCAATTCATCTTCTTGGTGCTTGTCTCGTTCATCCTTCCTTGTTTCTACTTCACCCTCCTTTGGAAGAGGAATTATAGGAAGAGTGGATCAAGTACATGTGCAATTTTCGAAATGGTGAGGAAGAACATCATCTTGTCCTTCCAACGATTGAAGTTGGTGCCGATTCCATCTAAGGAGATCTAACTTCACAAAGTCTTGGTTTATCACTTTAAGAGCGGATTCTTGAGTGGATTTCATGATAGCAACAAATAACACTTTAAGATTGTAATAGAAATCGAGGTTGGAAGTTCACAAAACAAAGGATGAACAATGAAGAAAATGGTATTGCAAAGAATTGAGAGAACTTGAGATCAAAACACAAAGTTTAAAGTGTTCTAGGCATGATGGACACTTTCCTTAAAGTGTTATTTACCCCCACTCTTTAAAGGCAAATTACTTCTAAGATATAAAGAACACAAAAACATTCAAGTTGCAAGAGTATGAATGTTCTTCAAGAATTATGAATGTAAAGATTGTGTTGGTAAAAGTTATTAAAAACGAAAACATTTTTAATCTTGACTAAAACTTATGTATATATAGAGTTTTCATAACAATCATGTTTGTTCACTACCAGTCACATCTTTTGGAAAGGAAGCAACCATTCAGAACAGTAACATCCGTTCACTACAATTCACAACTCTTTGAAAGGAAGCAACTATTCAGAACAGTCACGTTTGTTCACTACAATTCACAACTCTTAGAAAGGAAGCAACCCTTCAGAATAGTCATAACTCTTAGAAAGGAAGCAACCCTTCATTTCCAAGTTTGACTTTAACTACTTATATCACAAACTAATTTCCAACACTGACCTTATCAAATCTAGTTCATTTCTTTTTAACTCTTTTTTAAAAATAATTTCCTTTTTATTTTAAGAAAACTCTCTCTAATAAAATAGAAAATATTGTAAAAATTACCCAATTATCGAAAGCCACTAAGGTTCATGACATTTAGCCACCATTATTCAGCCGATATAGTTTATATCACAAATCTAGATCAGATTAGTGTTACTTTTGTGGACAACTAGGTCATTATACAAAAAGATGGCTTAAAAAGTGTTTTTGTTATTATTTTTTAATAAATGTCATGGAAAAATATTTTCTAAAAACATAAAATTTAAAAAGACTTGCTCTAAAGATCATAAAAATTTTAAAAATTAACTAAATCATATAAGAAATATTTATCTTTTTATTTTTATATATTTATTTCAATTAAGTATAATTAATTATATTTTATTAAATTATTTAATGAAAAAAATAGCGTTTTGAGTGCTCCGCAAGCGTGAAAAAGGATTGAAAAGATGAATGCCCTTTTCTCTTTAGATTGTATGTCTGCTTGTGTGCTTTTTTCCTTTTTCTCTAATCCTCTCTATACACTATCAAACTTATCACTAGGACTTTAATTTGTTCAGTAGCAGCTTACACCTAAGCTTTGAGTCTCATATCTCACATTGACAAGCTGCCACGTGTTTTGGAGTTAACACTAAAATGTAATCCAATTAAACCTAAAGTCCCTATATTTTATTGTGCATATACATAACCAGACCCCACAAACGAGGAGTAAGCAAAAGCATCGATTAATTGACAACTAAAACTTTAAAAACCACATACTTTATTTTATTAAAAGCCATTATGGAATACACGTGCTAAAGTTATTTATTACACACACACCAGTCTTAACAAATAGATAATAGGCAGTTCAACGTAAGTGAAGATGGTCCCCCACCCCCAAGGGAACGTCTTCAAAGCAACAATCTCTTCTTTTCTTAATTGCCCTCCAAGTCTCCAAGTCTCCGAAGAACTTGAGCAATATTTGGGCGTTCCCTTGTGTTATCGCTCACGCATTCCAATCCCAGCAATGTTATTTCGCTGGCAGCTTGCCGGGAGCATCCCTTTTTTATCAGTTTGTGATCGACTGCATGCTTTCTTTCTGAATTGTAGCTTGATCTTGCCCAATCCCCGATATGGTACGACCCAACACTTCCTGGCACTGTTACTTTCTCTTTTTTCATAATTAGCTGCAATATAACCACCCCCAGGCTATAAATGTCATTGGGTTTCGTTCCAGCTGCTCCTGTAAGTGGGATACAGATCGTTACATTGTTCCTTTTTTTCTTTTTGTAAAGAAACATGATTATTAACATTTGTTTTACCATCTGCAATAACTGGATCTGTGTATCCTTCAGAAAAGCGTTGTAGATATTCTCCTTCTTGAGTCACTGTTCCGAAATCCGTTAGTTTTGGGGTAAAGTCCTGACCATTGGAATCAGGTAAATTTCAGGGATTAATGCGATAAAAACCAGTGATCACTACCCCAATCCACGTTTTGCCGTTTATATATGTTTAAATAGATAAACTTCGTAAGTAATATACTACAAAATGATGGAAGAGCTTTTGTGAAAGGATGTTGACCTTATCCAACAAAATGTTCTCAGGTTTCAGATCTCGGTAAATGAGTGAATTGCGGTGCAGCTCCTCTATTGCCCCTGCGGTTCCCTTGATAATCTTTAGAGTTTTGCTCCAGTCAAGCTCTGTTCAATTCATTGTAATAGACAAATGGTTACTTCCACGCAATTGGATATCACATATTGAAAAAAGTTTTTTAGTTGTGTAATTTTCCTTCAACCAAGGTTCTAAACCTAGTTCTTGTGTTTTTTTTACGTAGAGCCAAAGCAAAGAAAGAATCATTTGAAAGGGTGAAAGGGACCTTTTCCTTCACAATACATATATTTTTACCCTTCTTAAACAAAACTTACCAACTTCAAGGAATCTTTCAAGACTTTTTGACTAGCCATCAACTCGTCTAAGCCACAGAAACATGTGACAATGATATGATGGGTGGGTCATCATGTTGAAAGCTACTGTGAGTACAATCATTATTACCGTCTAAAGACCGCGATTCCAATTAAGTAGATAAGGTGTAACTACCTTGTAATTTATTCTTCACGTTCCCATTTTTCATGTAGGGGTAGACCAGGTAAAACCTATCAGGAGCTTCGCAATAGCCTGTGAGTCTGATGATATTTTGATGTTGACGTCCCGACAAGTACCTGATTTCAGCCTGAAAATGTGAAAGAACATCATCGTAATGAACAAACAAAATTGGCAAAGCAGTTCCTCTAATATATCAATTCTGAAGAAACAAACACAAACTATGGTTTTGCAAGCAGAAATAGAGAATAAGTTACCAAAAAGAAAATATTTTCTAATTCCTTACATCAAACTGAGTCCTTTGCTGCTGGGCCTTGTTCCGTGACACCTTAACGGCGACTTTTTGGCCATTAAAGCTTCCTAGATAAACGCATCCAAACCCTCCTCTGTCTATAAAGTTGCTGCTATCAAACCGATTATTGCAAACCTTCATTATTTGTCCAAGCTCAAACTGTGTCGCCTGTCTTGATTCTGCCAATACTCATGGAATAATTATTATGATCGAAGATGACATTTAAGCTCCAAAGGAAAGGGAGGATTTATCTTGCATGTGAAATGAACTTACTTTTGCAATTTTATTCACTTAATTGGTTGAAATTATAAATAAACAACCTAACTAAAACTTGGTCACTTACATAAACCAAATAATCATATAAAAAGAGCTGGGAAGTAGCATACTATCACTAACTGTCTAATTTAAGAGAGATGGCCTATACCTAAAAAGATTAAATAAATACAAAAAATGTTGCTGCTTTTTATTTCTATAAATGTTTTTAAAATATAAATAAAAATATAGTCTTTCATTAAGCTTCAAGTGTCAATGAAAATTTTGCCTTGTTCAAGATCAAAAAAGATAAATTCTTATGTTGACTTATTTCATGTGGAAAATTTTGATAAGATATTGATTTTATTAAAAAAAAGAAAAGCAAATAAATAAATAATTGGAAGCTATAATAAGATCTCATCATAATCATGCTAAGATTTCTTAGATTCAGATGCCTTTCCATGATTGTGAACTTAAAGACAACAGACATGGCTCGTGAACACTAGAAGTCATCTAAACAAGATCATAAAGACATAGGTTTGCTTTGATTTTGTCTGCGCTAAGACAAAGAAAGGGAAAATTATAAATGAACTTTAAAGGTAAAAACGAATCATCTAATCAACAATACCTCTGTGATAAACTTATCAAGAAGTGAAAAAGGAAAAAGAAAAACGTTAGAAAGCTAAGAAATTATCTCATAATGCAAAATAGCTCTTACCATTCTTCCCACGGCTTGGACGAAACATTTTCTTCGTGAAATTGTGAAATTCTTGAAGTTGTATTTTTTGTGTGTGGAGCAAGAAGCATACATGTTGCAGTCTTATATAAGAGCTTACAGGTGAATGCTTATGAGAATGCAAATATGGAGATGCTTCATGTAGATATCCTAGCAAATGAGACTGCAATTTCATGACAGGCACATAAAAAACCTCAAGGTTTTATATTTTCACTAAGGTTTAAAATGTGTTTTTGTTTTCTCATTTCTTGATTAATCTCCAAGGGAATGAATGGAGGGGATTTTGATATAAACTTCATTCAATTACTACACGATAAATCAATTCCAAGGAAATAAGAGTTTTCAACTAACTTACTTAAAAGAAAATGAAGGAAAAATGGAAATGAGTAACTGTGTTGTTAAGGGTTCTCCTCACTTTCTATGAACTTGAGGAGAAACTGTGTCTGATATGTTTGAGTTAGAATTCTGTGGACGCGTTCCCTTCCCCAAACAAAAACGAAGCCAAAAAGAAAATGAGAAAGCAAATGTTTCAGGGTTCCCCTCATTTGCTACGAATTTGAGGAGCAGCTCTATATCTATCTGATATTTTTAAGCCATACGTTTCTGGAAACGGTAAAGCTTATTGCCCTAGGCCCCTATCTATCACTCGGTTCGTTCACGCATCTTCTCGGAAACAGACCACGAAAAATAATAGCTTTACTTTCGTATTGGTTTCCTCTCCAGACATTACAATTCCTCTTCCCCTTTTTTACTGCATACCAGTCCACAAATGAAGCCAAACTTTCCATGTTATATACAGTGGTTCCAGGTCTTATCATCAGAACCTTTAGTCAGACTTTTATCTCAACCGCTACGTTATATATATGGTGATATCAAAGTTCATATCTTTATGTTAATGATTTAGCTGTAAAGCAATTTGGTTTAGTTTAAACTAATAATATTGAATAATTTACTTCCCTAAGTTGATTAAATCCAAAAAGGTTCACCCCGGACCTGGAAAATAAAGGAGAACAAACTCTCCTTCCATCTACCTATTGTCCTGGTGTCACTACATATAACACTAGGCCTATAATTAAAGGACCCAAGTACCTTTTAAGAACTTGAAGAAGCTTGAATCATAAATAAGTAAATGAAAATACCGAAGTAACCCTTCAGTTAATTACATATTGATATACTAATAAAAATAAAGACAGAACGATTTATCAATTAGGTAACTCGAATAAAATGTTTACTCCTGTTATTGAAGCTAACAGCCATTCCAGTACAATCTAAGTGCTATAATGGGCATAATTTTGGAATTTTGTGTGCTTTTATTACATTCTGTATTCAGAACTAGTAACTATATTTTAGAATATATTTAATCTAGTGTTAGGTCTCTTATATATTCTATAGGCATTATTTTTAGGTGTCTTATGAAAAAAGTTGAATTTTATACATTATTTTTGATAATAAAATAAACTAATCTTTTAAATATTAAAATCATAAAATTTAATTTTTACGTTTACATTTTGTTGTTTCAACGTTGCTTACAACTTAATTAAGTTAAATGCACAACTTTTCGAAAGACGACGCGAACCCGGGCACATCAAAAGGAGACTTTTGTTGAAGCCGGCCATGTTACATCAGAAGTTCGGAAATGAACAGACGTCCATGTGACAAGTTTCATCAACGAAACTACCTAATTGTATTATTTATAGATTATCCTAGTTCCACACATAAACGTAGCATTAAAGCTACCAAACATAGAATATTCCGAAGAACTAGGGTTGTTTAAAGAAAATAAAGAAAAGCTTAATAGTTTTTCCCTCTCCAAACCCCCCGGAAACTATATTACGAACCACATTTAAAACAGTAAACGTGTGCAAAAGTATGGCGGACGAAATTCCGAGGAAAACTGTAACAAGTTTGTGGACAATCTATGGATATCCAGTTCAACCCTTCGTTAAACCCAAACACGCATGCATTGTTTACTTGCCATCTAACTTGGCAAGCCTCTGAAGAACTTGACCGATGGTGGGTCGTTCCAATATGTTGTGGCTGACACAGTCGAGTCCAAGCTTTGTTATGGCCTTGGCGGTATTCACAGAGCATCCTTTTCTCTTCAGTTTCTCATGTACTGCATCTCCTTTGATGTTGTAGCTGTTCGTTGCCCAGTCACTAATGTGCACAGGCATACTACTTCCTGCCAATCTTACCTGCTTCTCCTTCATAATCATTTGCAGTATTACCACTCCCAAGCTGTAGATATCATTTTGTTTGGTTCCAACACCTCCTGTGAGTAGAGGAAATGCTAATTAATTGATAGTGTCATTATAAAGGAATCTCGAATGGTTTGACTTGAAACCTACCATTGCGAATTGTTCATTAATTAATGGTTTAGCTTCACACTTACCATTGGTCATAATTACTGGATCAGTATACCCAGCAGTGCCAAGTTTCAAATATTCTCCTTCTGTCGCAACAGTCCCAAAATCAGCCAGTTTAGGAGTAAAACCCTGGTTCAATATCAAGTAGAATCAGCAAAAGTGTCAATAAAGATAATAACCTAGGTGATCAATTCTTATTAAAATTACTGATCTATGCATTGTACGTGTTAAATTTCTAAGGTAAGAGCTCTTAGTTAGCTTGTGTTTGACCTTATCCAAGAGAATATTTTCAGGCTTTAGATCACGGTAGATAAGTGGTGGGGAGTGACCATGTAGCTCCTCCACTGCACAAGCTGCCCCTGTGATAACCTTAAGTGTGGTGCGCCAATCAAGATCTATTCGGAAATTGGCACAGAAGTAGTTGTTACTGTAGGCTAATGAATGAGGCATAATAGACTGCAACTAAATCAAATATTTTAATTAAGCTTCTATACAACGAAGCCAACTTGATTCGATATATATATATATATATATATAGTCATTTAAATTTTTCTGGTCAAATAAGGGACCAGAGTTTCAGATTGCGGCGCATGAAATCTCAGAGAAAACTAAACCCTACTTAACATTATTGATTGTTGAAAAAGCTGACAAGTGCAGGAACAGTTCGAACCCAGGGAAAAATATTGAACTTAGATCAAGCTTACAACTGGTAATCATCAAGGCTATCTTTCAATCCACCAATCATAAGAACATATAGTTATTTGTTGCTCAAATGTAAGAATAGAAGTATCTACTCCAATAACTATTAACTGTTCACGAAAAAATAGAAAGAGAAGGGGAAAAAAGGCCATTATACTTCAAATCTAATCATGTTTAGATGTTCAATCTAAATGATAAGCAGTGAAAAATAGGAGTTTGCATTATTATATTTAGACATTACCTTGTAATTTACTCATGACACTTCCATTTTGCATCAATGGGTAGACAAGGTAAAACTTGTCTACAGTCTCGCAATGGCCAATCAGCATAATGATATTGGGATGTCTAATTGCACTCAGGTATTTGATTTCAGCCTGGAAACACAAGGAAGAAGAAAAAATGTTATTAACCTTTACAAATTATAGATTCAGGTCTAATACTTTGTTTGAGGCATCAAGCCAAAAAAAAAAAAAAAGACTATTCCTGCAGCCCAAGAAGTACAATTGAAACAGAGACAATTAAGAATAATTCAGATTCAGATTCAGAAAAAGGGAAAGGCGATGGTAGATGAAAAAAGAAAGAAAGAAAAAGCAAAGTGGGGTTTAATTCATGGATTAGATAGGTGCCTTTGTTTGTCTTCAATCATGAGGAACATCCCCTAATTGTGAATGTATTAAAGGGAACAAGTTCGTCAGTTCACCCCCACAGAGCAATTATCATTATACTTCTAATAAAAGAAGGGTCGAAAAGGGCTTCTAATAGAATACATAAAAGGCCTTTTTCATGGGAATTCTGCAAACAGTTTGAACATGGGATTTATAGTATAGCAACACTTAATTTTAAAAATGAGTCCAAAACGAAATGTTGCAAAGCAATTTAAGAATTGAAAATCATCTTCTTTTGCTTACTTCCCACTGATTCCTCATTTTCTCTTCTGCGTTGCGAGAGACCTTCACAGCCACTTGCAGGCCATTAACATTCCTCTCGTCCCTTCCACGGATGGTGCCCCTATAAACAGTACCAAATCCTCCATAGCCAAGAAAGCGGTTGGCGTCAAAACAATTCGTATAATCACCCAATTCCGAAGGAGTGAAGGGGATTATTGTTGAAGAACCTGCAAAACAAGAATTGAACTGTTTTAGCAGATGATAAAAACCATTTTATTTGTCTAAGCACCTACTATAAGCAAATTGGGTTTAGGCTTAAGCTACTCGTGCATAATCAAATTTGTGCGTGGGTGACAATTCTTAAGAAATCAATCAAAGTGTTACTCATCATCCTAATAATTAATCGAACTCTCCAGCTCTCTACAGGAGCTATGATATGGTTAGGCAATGCAATGATCAAGTTCAGGAATTTTGTTGCAACCCTCACTTCCTTTGGAAACTTGAGGCCACAAATAGCATGTAAATAAGTTATCTGGAGCTTAGAAGGCAGAATTAGGAAATCTAATAAAGTAGGCAAGAAATTAAAGAGACTAATAAAGTAGTTGCTAGCTATGCTAGTTGTGTGATGGTGATGCCAGGTGTATGCTATGATAAAAAGAAAATTTTCAATCTTAATGATGCCCTTGTCTTGTTTGTAGTTCCGGTAACACCAAACGGTGCCGATCACCGGTGACAAGGGAAATTTAGTTATTGGACCTAAAATAACTACAAACGGTGGCAGTGACAGCTGAGCCGCCGGAGCAGGTGCCAGAATTCACAAGTTCCACTATGGTAGTGGTGGTAGAGGTTTCTTACCGTCCTCCGCCCCAACAGGACGTCCGACTTGCAACGACCGAAACGAGAAAGGCTGCATTTTCTGAATTTGAATACAGATCAATGAGTTAAACCAATATAAATAGAATATTGGGAAGATATCCCAAGGTTTGATATAGTATAGCGGCTAAGCTAAATAAGAGAGTTGAGACTATATGGTACCCATAAAACCCACTGCATATGGTACCTACTGCACATGTCATAAAATGAGATGCTTTTTGTAATAAAGATAAACCGATTAGGCGCTTGTTTAGTGTGGTGGAAGTGATAAGAAGACAATTTAGGTGTTTGTTGAGTGTGGCGGAAGTGATACGAAGTCAATTTAATTCAATTGTTTATGAGTTTTTCAGCCTCTAAACCGCGTGGCACGTGAGAAGATGTAGCGCAGAGGAAGGCATTGGTTCATTTTCAGAATGATATGGTGTGAGGTTGGTGGCAGTCCTGATGGTTAGAAATGGGTATATGGGAGTCTGATTCTGTTCATAAATGATAGAAGAGTAATTGCCCTTTTGGTTCTTGGTAATGACTTTTATTATATTTATATATATATACACCCATAATATTTGTCCAAGCTTACTACTTGCTGGTTTCTTTTGAAGATATAAATAAGGGAAAAATACTATGTGGCTACATACGGCATACTATCCCAATAAATGGAGTGTACCGTATGCGGGTACAAAGACTTTGGGGGTCTTGTTAGCATCTGAGAAGTCAATGGTGCTGTGGAAGGAGGGGAGAAAGCTCGAACGCCAAGGGTAAGATCTATCCAATCTGTCTTTCCTATCTGTTTCTCTTGATTTTGTCTAATTGAAACACTCTCTTCCTCCCCCGATCTGGTTTACGTCTTTTTCCAGGCGGAACTGTTCTGAAACTTTTCAAGTCCATTGCTTTCCCTCTCCTGACGAGGTTGAACAAGTTTAATCATTTGTGTTTACTTGAAATTTTCATGTAAAACGATTTGCGAATGATGAAGTTTTGGAAATTCTCTGTGAGTTGGGATCCAGGATCGTCACAGTCTTTGAGCTTTCATTTGTTAAACATAAGAATGAGTTCAGCGATTATGGTTGTTTTCAGGATACATGCAGTGGTTTCAGAGTTGTTTATTGCTGTTGGGTTTCTCTTTTTTGCTGTGTAAATCTTATGTTTTTAGTCATTTTCTATGTAGGTGGCAAATGAAAAAGAAAAGTAAAGAAAACAAAAGCCTAGTGAAAGAATAAACAGGATAGCTTTAATATAAAGTTCTATTTATTGCAAAAGGATAGTAACAACTAAAGAAATACGTACCTATAAGCAGGAAGTTGTTTCTTAGCTGTTAACAGTTGATAGTTATTAACATTAGGGGGAAAAAAACAGTTAAAAGTTAACAGTTGACAGTATATATATATAGGTATGTATGTATGTATGTATGTATAAATACTAAACAGATGCGTACAATTACTACTTTCTTTTGGGTAATCGTAAATTTGGCTGTGAAGATGATTTTCTTGTGTTTGGTAATGATGATAATTTTGTTTTTTTGGATGATGTGAGGAATGCAAACATTTTGGATGAACGACATGTGTACTCAGCTATCTATATTGGCTTTGGATCCAGTGTCTCCAATTTGTTGGAAAGCAGCCAACTTCAGATCCAGAGAGGCTGTCCCCATATATTTTTCTTCGTATTGATTGGAAGCCTTTTTGGTAGCCTAAATATGTGTCTTGCCATTATTTTCTTTTGAGATCTAAAGAAGATCACAGAATTGTCAGTGACTTCGTGACAAACTTAAAAAGCAACCCTGCTCCAGTGACTGTGTCCAGGTAGGGTCCGTTGTTTGGGCTTTTTTGCTTTTTCAAGGAAAAACAATAAAGAACATGAATTGTTTTTATCTCATATCTTCCTCATTTGTCTCTTCTTTTCTCTCGCAAGACATGTGAAATATCAATTATATGTTGCATTTACAAGGCTTTTAGATTCTTTTTTTTTTTAGACACTCTTGAATCGACCATTAGCAATCCATGTGTTATTAGACCTGTAAAATAAAAAGACTAATAAACTCAGTTAATTACCTCCTCTCAATGTTTGGGCTAGATTCTCCTTAACTTGGGAGATTGCTTCGAGACAGACACTTCCAATATCCTTGGCTTCATCTTTAAATGCTCTAGCATTTCTTTCAGACCAAATGTGGTACACCACAATAGAAACTAAGGTGTACGTTGAAACCATGTGAGAAGGAACGGGAGGCTAGGTTGACTTGGGCATTGTACGTGAAAATGAGTGAGGCTTTGGTCCCAAACTGATTTAGAAAAGGAGCATTCAAAAAACAAGTGGTCAAAGGTTTCATTAGCCGAAAGGCACAATGATCAATGGTTAGGAGTGTATAGGTAGGGAAGTTTGTCACGGGTTTGAAGTTTGTGATGGAAGGCTAGCCAAAGGATAAAAGAGCACCGAGG
>JANQAP020000553.1:8552876-8563124 GCA_026874005.2 Erythroxylum coriaceum | reverse complement strand
TTGTAAATATTTGTTTGATGGAAACAGTGTAAGCTTTATGAATGAATGAAGTGAATGGTTTTAAAATTTGATGACTTTTGATTATGTTAGATGATGCCATGTGTAAGTTAGATTTGTTTTGCTCTAACATACCATTATTATAGGATATGTACTTGAATGTTCCTGAAAGTTTGGGTATGTACCCTATAGTAGTGGGATGTTGCAAGTCAAAAGACTCCTAATACATGCCCAACTATTAACTCCTCGGACCTCAGGTCCGAAATCTAGAAACAACTCACAAACAATTCAATAATTGGAAGCTTAACAAATCAAATTAAATTAATCCTAGGAAATTCATCTAGGTTGACTCACAGTACGCTCCACGAAGCTATTACCTGGATGGTCCGGCAATATCCGACTGGTGTCTAATGTGCTCCTCTAAAACATATACAACACATTCACAAATATCACATTTTTGCACAATGTATATTGCAGAAATATCACCCATAAATTGCTTCAAGTAGTTCTCAAGCAATAGAAAGATAAGAAACAATTTTGCTACAATTAAAAAAAAACAAGAAGTCTAGCCTAAAATTTTAAACCTTTTAATCAATTTGAGGGAACAAAATATAATGAACCCAAAATTTTTATTATATTAAAAATGAAAATTAGTAAAACCCTAACTTTTCTACCCGAAATAAAAAGGAACAACAAATAATAAGAATTAAAACCCACAAACGCCACAAAAATTCCAATAACCAGCATTTAAAAAGAGAAAATTTTAAAGAATCATCGTATTAGTAACTTTTATGATTATGCATTAGTTACTTTTATGTATCAACAAATAATTTATCATATATAAGGATAATTTAATTAATATGAGTTAAGATGATGAACCACTAAAACAATGAACACATAATTTAGCAAGATAAAAATTGAATTTACAAGTCGAAAGTGATTAATAATAATCCATAATGGATAGGAATGACATCGAACTAAATTAAAACATAGTCGAACTACATATAACTTGAATCCAACTCAACAACTTGAAGCTAAACTTGAAAGTTTTAAATATCTCTATTAAATTACAATTTTTTTTATTTCACACTCTCACCAAGTAATTAAAAGAAGGAACATTTTTTACTCAATTAAGTATGTTCTAAACATAATAAAATAGAGATGAAGATTACATTTTAAGAAGCCAAACTTGAGAATTTTAAATATCTCTATTTTCTAGTAAATAACAAGAGTTCATAAATTCCTTCATACTACATTTTCATAAAATCTTAAGTATGGCTCATAATCAAATATGTACGAAGCATTAAGTTCCCTATCCAACTTAATGCTTTGTATCCACTTAATCCATGTATTGTTTTTCTTTGAAGAGGAAAACCACATGATTTGATCATTTCTTACAAGTATACACTATACAGGTTTGTTAACGGTAAACTTGTGCAAAAGTATTTCAAAAGATAGTCGAAGGAGATATAATAATAGTAAAACAAAAAGCTATATACCAAGGTAATGATATCTATAAGAATCTTCTTAGAAACCTGAATGAGAAACTCTTATCGGTTACGCCATCCAACTTCCCTAGCCTCTCAACAACCTGACCAATAGTAGGTCGCTCCAATGTATTGTCACTGACACAGTCGAGTCCAAGCTCTATTATGGCCTTGGTAGCTCTTATAGAGTATCTCGGATCGAACATGAAAGGGCAATAAATAAATAAATGTGAAAAATATCTGATTTTGGTTTCATAACTTCAAATGAGTTTTCCGAAGCCGAAACGAGGGCGAATTTACTGCCGTCTTTACAGAAACCGCTCATTGAGACGCAGTCAACGTCTTTCTACAGTTGTCTCAAAATGTAAGCTCTCTTAACAGGTCAGAGAATCCTTATGCTTGCGAATGACATAAGTAACTGCAGGAGACCTTAACCTTCATATATAGCTTCTATATCGGGATTCTCCATCACAGGCTCGATATGGGTCTGGTCCATACTGATCGGGATCTATTTTTCAGCTGGACTTTGGCCCATTGATTACATCATTTATTGGGCCACTTTATTATCTTTATCTGGATCAAATTACATAAGTTAACCGATAAGTTTTTTGAAAAACCAAAAAATGTAATTAAATGCTGTCCAACTTTATGGGAAAAGTAAAAAATATCCAATATTCTCTCCCTTGGACAATATTTAATTACGGTATTGACTCAAGTTGAAAACAATTTAAAAACTCGGTTAAGCTATGCTACTATATTAGTCGACTAAGTTTAAAAACAAAACATTTGATCCAATGATAACGAAAGTCTATTATTCCATCATGTAAGGCTTTCGATACCGAAAAATATCAAATGCATGTGTCATGTGCGACACAGATCCAATATAATCGCATATGCCTAATACTTCACTAACATGAATGGGAAAATGAAGTGTGGCAAACTAGGATGATACCTTTATGATCTAAATTATATTATCTTCGCTGGTAGGTCTCGAATTTTCTAACTTTATACTAAACTGCATTAGAGAGATCATGTTTTCTCTCACCGAATGCTAAATAACATTAGAGAAAAACTTGTTTCCTCTCACCAAATGCTAAACTGTATCAGAGAAAACTTTTATGTTCTCCAACTGAATGCTAAAGCAAGAGATAGAGATAGAGAGAACAACGGAGGGACAAAAGGATCATTGAAGAAAATAAATTCCAAAAGAAAAAACATTGAATCTAACACATTGCTTTAAATTTAGCAAGTTTCAAATAGTATTTTTGATAGTTGTTTCAGAAAGGAAAATTTCATATACATTTCATAGAGTAACATTTAGAATATTCCAAATAGGGTTGTTAGATTCATATTTTGTCAAATATATATGTTGATTATACTATTGCTTAATTAACAACTGTATGCATGCTTTAATTTACATAAATTTGTATTAAAATTATAGAAACTCCACGTGAGGATTATGATGAGTTTATGATTTCATTTAATTAATGATTTCAAAGGTTTAACATGTTTATTTGAGTGTGATTATTACATGATTGTTAATATAAATTCATATTATACATTTGACATGTGTTTTAGTATGTCAAAATGTCACAAATTATTACTTAAGATCTTATATGTGAATGCATTTGGGATGGCTATTAGCTATTTCATATGTATGTTTGGCATATTATGGTGATCAATTTGTATTATTTTATGAGTATTAAGACTTTAAGAGAGTATTAAATGTGTTTGTGTATGATTTAAGATGGTGAAAGGTGATTGGTTGTAGACTTGGTCGACATCATATTAAAGCTTATATTGATATGTTGTTTGCATCAAATGAGTTGAGACAAGAATGGTAAGTGAACTATCTCGTTATATAGAGCATATTGTCCAGAGTTAGAGAGAGTATATATGAACATGTGTAAGACTGAAATTTACGCTTCAAGTATACCGTATAGTCTATTGTTGTTTCTCTATTTAAGTTGTACATTTTTTGTTTGTTTTAAGTTTTTAAAAAGTAAATGTAACTTTAAGCGTCTGAATTGATTTTAGAGTGATTTTTCTAGCAAATAAAGAGAATCATCGCATTTTAAGGTGATATCAATCGATCAAATGGGTGTTACTAAACAACCAATGGTGGCATTATTACTTTACATAATTTTGTTTGACCGAATCAAATAAACCTGGTAGAATTTCATTTATAAAGATTGAAAATCTCAACTTTTTTCCAACAAGTTTTAAGAGCTTAATTAATAAGAGACTGATATTTTGTCAAATATATTTTTTAATTGTTCTTTTGTGTGATTCACTATTGGATGCATGCCTTAATTTACACAATTTTGTGTTAAAATTGTAGTAACTACATATAAGGATTATGGTGAGTTTAGAGTTTAGTTTAATTGACAATTTCAAAGGTTTGATCATTATTTATTTGATTATGATTTTTGTGTGATGGTTAATATGGAGTTCCTATTATACATGTGACGTGTATTTTTAGTATGTAGGTGTACCAATAATGACTACCTAAGATTTTATATGTGAATGCATTCATGGTGTAGGTGTTTCATATGTGTTTGGCATATTGTGGTAATCAGTTTGTGTTATTTTACGTGTATTGAGAGCCTACAAGTGTATAAAATGTGTTTGCATAAGATTTCAGGTGGTAAGAGATGGTTGGATGGAAACTATTAGTCAAACTTCATATTAAAGCATATAATAATATGTTGTTTGGATCGAATGAATCGGGACGAGAATGATAGATGCACTGTTCCATTGTTTGGAGCATATTATCGAGAATCGGATAAGGCATATACAGATTTATTGAATATGATGAATTAAACAAAACACTTATCTTGAATATTAATAAACAATAATTATTTTGAGTATTTGATAAAGAATTATGTGTGATAGTTGATACCATAAAGAATTATTTGTAGTAGTTGATACCATTCTATGATGTTTTTTATAGTACATATGAGATTATCTTGTTATTTTTGTTTATTTTCTTTTGTTTTATATTTGATACTTTTTGTATGGCACGTTGAGATGAATAGATAAAGCTGAACTCGATTTGATAAACCCCCAAAACTAGCATATCTTGCCACTGCCAGCACTGGCTTCAGGACCAAATGCTGAAGGTGAATATTATTAGTTATGTACAATGGAGGAGGAATGCAAAATAGAAGAAGGACTGGGACCTATTGTCCTTGCCCCACGTGAGAAATTGGTTCATTCAAGAAATTGATACAGCAGTAACCATCCAGCTTTGGTTGTATTTTGTTTACTCACTTATGGCAATGGAGAACCATTCGGACTTCGAAGGCAATCATTGCAACTCAATACGGAGTATCAAAGGACTCGACATGAGTTGTTGGTGTAGCGTTTGAATGTGTGAATATTGCCGGAGATTTTTCTATAACAAATTTATTATTTATTAATTAAGTATATATCTTGTTTATAAGTAACATACTAACATATAGACATTGAATTTTACGTAGTAGCAATGTGGATTAAAAATTTTATACTATTATGTAAGAATATTTATTAAAAATATTATTTTTATGAATTTTTAATAATAAAATATGTCACGTAACTTTGATTTCTGTTATTCCCGTATACTCTCTGACCAAGAGTTGCCTAAATAGTATCAGAGTCAAAAATATTATTAACTGTAATTACATTATTCTTGATAAAAGTAAGTAAGGAGATCTTTTTATATGATATATATGACTCTTTAATTAGCGGTCATATTCATCTTTCTTCACCTCTTTCAAAGGCAATTCTTCCTTCCAAACGTTAAATTTACTCTTTCTAACAAAATAAAAAATTTGGCAAAAATTACACATCTCTCGGAGGAAAAGTCATATCGATAATATTTCTTTACTCCTGTTAAGTCTATACGTACAGTATCACAATCATTCTTGGACCAGAAGTGTTTGAATCATCCTTACTACAAATAGTCCAAAGGTGGAAGAGATCATCCAAAGTTCTCGGTTATGTCTAGCTCGAAATTTCAAAATAAAATAATTTATTAAAAGAAATTCAATTAAATAGTTATGTATAGATTAATATTTTTCTTAATAATAAATTTGACTTCATGGTTCAATTAATTTATATTGAATATATTTTCTCTCCTAATTTGTGCATAAATTTATACACAACTTTAGTTTAGATTGAGTTATTTGTTAATTTAGGATATATGGCTGAAACACGAGTGCAAGTTAAATTGTGTTTTTTTAATGTTGTTACTTGAAATGACTTTCAATTATTGAATAATATCATCTCAAAATTAAATTTTCATAATTATCTAAAAGTAAAAAATAAGATAAAATAAGGTAATTTAAAATTAAAACCAAATAAAACACTTAAAAATGTACATTTTTATGCATATCCATTATTAAATTTATCACGAACAAGAATTCAATGATCTATATAATAATTTTATAATTTAATGATTTAAACTAATTTTTATATATGAATCACTTATCTCTATTTTAACATTAGTAAAAAAATTAATAATTGACATGAAGAGATTTGATGATGGACATGTTATAACTGAATCACTTCACTTTCTTCTAAATGAAAATTAATGAGAAGGTGGAACAAACTCAAATGAATTAAAGGTCAAGTTACTTTGCTTCTTCCCTTCATACCTTGTCGAGTAAAGAAGAAAAAAGATTGCAGGCGAGGTGGAAGGCGGACGCGTGTTCATGTTGCTTCCACCATCGAAGGATTGAGGATTATTGACCCAGTTCGGTCACAACCATTCAAAAGTCATTTTAATTTATATTTTCAAGTATTAAAGCAAAATTTTGATTCAAATTTATATATTTTAAGGATATTTATTTATAATTCTTATTAATAATTGCTATATTAAATAATATATATTTTACATCTTTGTCCTCCAAGTTCCCTTCATAATCTTTTGCCAGTTTTGATCAATTCACTACAAAGATTTATTGTTACTACAACAGCAAAGTATATTTCAGAAACTCTGCAATAGCCAATCAATTGAATGACATTTTAAATTTTATGTATCTCATCTTATCTTTCAAATATAAAAAGAGATAATATCTTATTATTGTATGAAGTTTTAGTTTTTTTTAATTTCAAAGTTAATTTACATACTTCTAGGGGTGACAGTTAAATTCGAGCTCAATTTAGCCTAACCTGATATGAAGTCAACAGATTCAGTAAATTTGACCGGTTTTGGGTCGGACTCAAATTCAGGTTGTTTGAACCTGACCCAACTTGAAACTTGAAAGTTTTAAAAAAATGACATCATTTTTATTTTAATTTTTAAAAATTAGAACGAGAGCTTTGGGTCGTGCTTGGGCTTAGAAATTCTCTTCTGCATTGCGAGAGACCTTCACAGCCACTTCCAGGCCATTAACATTCCTCTCCTCCCTTCCACAGGCGGTGCCCCATAAACAGTGCCAAATCCTCCATAGCCAAGAAAGCGATTTGTGTCAAAACAATTCGTATAATCACTCAATTCCGAAGGAGTGAAAGGGATCATTGTTGAAGAACCTGAAAAACAAGAATTGAACTGTTTTAGCACATGATAAAACTATTTTATTTGTCTAAGCACCTACTATAAGCAGATTGGGTTTAGGATTAGGCTACTCGTGCATAATCAAATTTCTGCGTTGTTGCCAATTCATTGCAAGGAAAACATCTTGAATTTAATTTAATAAATCAATCAAAATGTTACTCTTCATCTTAATAATTAATCAAACTATCTAGGTCTCTACAGGAGCTATCATATGGTTAGGCACATGAAATGATGATAAAGTTTAGAAATTTTGTTGCAACTCTCACTTCCTTTGGAAACTTGATGCCAGAAGTAGCATGTAAATAAGTTAGGTGGAGCTTAAGAGGCATAATGCAGAAAACTACTAAAATAGGTAAGAAATTAACAAGACTACACTAATAAGGTTGTTTCTAGTTATGCTAGTCGTGTGATGATGATGCTAGTTGTATGTGCTATGATAAAAGAAAATTTTCAATCTTAATGATGCCCTTGTCTTGTTTATAGTCCCGGTAACTCCTAACGGTGCTGATCACTGACGACGGTGTCAGCAATAGTGAAGGAGAAAGAACTCGATGAGCTAGATAACCAAACGACAAGCGAAATTTGTTGGATTATTAATGTCTCATGTAATAAATGTTTATAAAGCTTAATACCGACATGATAGGCGTTATAGTTAAAAGGTGGTTTTCTCAAAAACCACTTATAAACGTCACCTCTTTTGGACTTATTCTTGCCTATTAAGTTGCTTCTGCCGATAACCATCAAATAAGGAGAAAATACAGAAGTGATAAAGAGAGGAGAACGAATAGAAACACAAAAAAGAATCAACATCAGTTAATTTTATAGATCAAGGTACAACTACTTTATATGTGAGAATTATATATGTTTAAGATCCTACATAATCGTATAATGAAGTGATAGTGTACATGTTGTATCAGAGCATCTGGTTGTGAACTGTATGATTTTCCATTACGGTTTCAGGTTATGAAAATCTTCATGTTTTTTTGTTTGGACAAAACTGATAATTGTACAAATATATATACTGGGTAATTTTATTTTACAATGAATTTTTCAAGTAAGTGAGAAATGTCTGTGTTTTCTCGGTGATGTCACACCGTCGAGGATGATGCTTAACCAACATCACTGATGACAGACGTGTGTTTACCGTCTATGCTCGTCGTTGGAATGTTGCAGCGTCAATGATGATGGTGAATTCATTGGGCCTATGACGTCATGCCTCGGTGATGATCCAAATGTCGCGTTAGCCGTGTGTGCGACTAGTATCACTGGTTATTTTCAATAAATGAATGAATGTGAACAGTGCATGCATGAACAGTGCATGCATAGTGTTAATAGTATTAAACAATAAAAGATGCATGAATGTGAACAGTGCATGCATAGTGTTAATAGTATTAAACCATAAAAGAAGAATGAACGTGAACAGTGTAATTATGCATGCATGAACAATTTGTGAAAAGTGTTAATAGTATTAAACCATAAAAGAAGAATGAATGTGAACAGTGTAATTATGCATGCATGAAGCGTTATGTTAGTGTACGTGAATTATAGAATTAATTATAATTATCAACAGTACAATAACTACATGTTAATGTGAATAGTATTAAAAAAAGAGGATGACAAATATGCATGTTAACTTGTTTATGGATTTTAACAGCATCACTGTTATCAAGATTAATAATAATTATGTATAGTGTTTTGTATGAATGTACATTAATAATAATGATTGGCAATATGTTTATGACGTGATAATTGAATATTTAATATTTTACGCATTTATCAAATTTAGAACAATATTATTTTAGATTTGTGAATCACCAAGTGATCAAATCTTTAGGATAATTAGTTCTAAATTGACTAGAATTTTTGAATCACTTACTCATAAAATTGATGCTATAAATGATGTTTATTTATGAGTAGATTGAAATTCATTATTATGAGAAATTTATGAATTACCCAAAGGTTAATTGGTTGTTCTTATAATTAATTAATATGATTGTTTGGTAATGTAAATGCATTAATAGTTTTACTTATTTATCCAAAGTTAATAAATATTTCTAAGTAGTGTATGCATCATTACCTAATAATGTTAAATATTATTGGCATCATTATGATTGTTTTGTGCATTGATGTATCACCTAAAGGAGAACATTAATGTACATTAATTGTTAACATAATCTTTCATCTGAATCTATATAATATGTTAGTTTATGACTCAAAGCATTAATGTGAGGCGTGTATTTATTGCAATTTCTGTCCCTATGTCTTTACATTCATAAGCTTCGTCTGTACCAATATTTAATAGGTTAAATTTTTCTCACTGGAGTGAACAAGTCCAATTTCACCTTGGTGTATTGGATCTTGATTTGACACTTTGAGTTGAGAAGCCTGCTACTATTACTGATGCTAGCAGTAATGAAGAAAAGGCTCATTATAAAGATTGGGAAAAATCAAACAGACTGAGCTTGATGTTTATGCGAATGAGCATAGCAAACAATATCAAGTCAGCTCTTCCCAAAACTGAAAGTGCTAAAGAATTTATGAGTTTTATGGAAGAGCACTCCCAAACAGCTGATAAGTCTCTTGTTGGGACATTAATGGGTATTTTGACCACCATGAAATTTGATGGTTCTCGTACTATGCATGAACACCTCATTGATGACAAATATTGCAGGAAGTCTTAAGTCTCTGGTAATGGAAGTGGATGAAAATTTCCTTGCATAGTTCATTTTGAACTCTTTACCATCTGAGTATGGTCGGTTCCAAATGAGCTATAATACTATGAAAGATAAATGGAATGTGTATGAATTGCACAGTATGTTGGCTTAGGAGGAAACAAGACTTAAGAATCAAGGAAATCATTCCATCCATTTTGTGAAATATCAAGGAAATAGTAAGAAATTACATAAGAAACAATGAAAGGGGAAAGGATCACTGAAGACCAATGAGTCCTCCGTTAAGATCCAGAAGAAGGTAAACAATAACAAATGTCATTTATGAGGAAAACCTGGACACTTCCAGAAGGACTATCCATGACGTAAGGCTTGGTTCAAAAAGAAAGGTAAGCTTAAGGCTTATGTATGTTTTGAATCAAATTTAACTGAATTTCCACGTAATACTTGGTGGATTGATTCTGGATGTACAACTCATGTTTCTAATACTATGCAGGGATTCCTTACGATCCAAACCACAAACCCAAATGAGAAGTTTGTCTTCATGGGGAATAGA
>JANQAP020000553.1:8532205-8547162 GCA_026874005.2 Erythroxylum coriaceum | reverse complement strand
TGAAGCTCCTTCACTGCAAGTGCTGCCCCAGTGATGATCTCAAGTGTTCTTCCCCAGTCAAGATCTATTTTGAACAGTAATTGTCATTATAAGCTAATAAATGATCAGAAAATGCTTGTGACTGAAAGGATATAGCTTGGTTAAACATTCACATAGTAAAGCTAACCGGATAACTTAAATTTATGTATACATTTGCTGGTCAAAGCTAATCTTGGAAATGATTGATAGTGAGAAGTAGGTTATTGCATGACATTAGGCATTACCTTGTAATTTGCTCATTACACTTCCATTTTGCATCAGTGGATAGACAAGGTAACAATTGTCTGTTGTTTCGCAGTGGCCTACCAGTTTAATGATATTTGAATGCTTAATTACACTCAGGTACTTTGTTTCAGCCTGAAAAAACAGGGCAGAAGATTTAATACAACGAGTATTACAGGGAGTGCAAATTCTGGAACCAAATTCTGTTTTTGAGATGTTCCTAGTAAAACACTTATTCGGCACCCATATAAACCTTCTACAAGGAATATGACCAAACTGTATAAAGAAAATAGAGAAAAACAAGAACAACCCAGAAATAGCCAAAGCCAACGGTAGACCCACATTGTAATGAAAGATGAGTAACAGAACAGAAAGCAGACTAGGTGATGTAGGACAGATAGAATGAATAGGTCTCACTGCTGAGTTTTATAGAAGCACCTGTTAGACTAAAATTGTATGTTGTCATTACTGTTTTCAATTAAAAAAAAAAAAGGACGAAAGACCTTGTGCCCACATAGACTAAACAAGTTAGTTGTTTACAGTTTTGTATATATAACATTGCAAATCTTCTTTTTCTTACTTGCCACTGATTCTTAATTTTGTTGCCGGCATTGCAAGAGACTTTGACAGCTACTTTCATGCCATTTAAGTTCTTTTCTTTCCTTCCATGGATGGTGCCACGATAAACTCTGCCAAATCCTCCACAGCCAAGTAACTTTCTTGGATCAAACCCATCTGTATATTTGTTCAGTTCCTCAAAAGTGAAAGAAATTAAAATTGCAGGACCTACAACAAAGAGTTAAACTAGTATATCAGATAATAAAAGTCATTCTGCAATTCTAAGCAACTAGTTATTCCCTATAAGGTAATTCATATGAGGTAAATTTGTGTAAAATGATGGATGCAAATCACGGAAAAGGAAAATTTGTATAATTCAGTTAATGAAATCAATCAAATTCTTGATTCACCATCTTCCCAATTATTAAACCTTTACACTAGCTTATTTGAGAGCTATTCCAGGTTAAAAGCTAGATGGACAAAGCACAAGAGAGGAAAGTTCATAATTTTCTTGGAATTCGTATTTCAATTGGAAGTTTTCAATCCTAAACATGTGGTCATTTGAAGACATATATCACAGGCAGAATGCAGAAATCTACTAAAGTTTAAGAGGAAACAATTTCACTTTAAGTAGTTCCCTGCCTGATGACAATATACATAATGTAAGGGGCAGCTGAGGTATGTAGAAAGATAAAGGATTCAAAACTCATTAGAGTAAGGTTCTTGGTTTCATATATAATATTTGTAATTGTGTACGTGTTGCAGACTAGTTTCGGGTTGCAGGGCAACAGCCTGATATAGATTAACTCATTGTAAATGTGACATATCTGGGGCTTGCGGAGAGAAGGTTGAAGGGGGGAGATGATGGGAGCTTACATTAAAGGTTGAAGAGGGAGATGTTGAGAATTTGTGGATGCTTTTGTGTACTATAGGAAAAATTAAAAAAGAGAAGAAAGAGTAGTTCTTTTTGTAGTTACGGCGGTGTCGGAGCAGAAGCCAAATCAGCTGTTGTTAAGAAGAAGGTGGTGGCGAGTTGTGGACGTTTCTTACCTTCCTCTGTCGGATGTTGGACACTCCAAGAACCCCCCATTTCTTAACTTGATCGAAAACGAATCATTTGCACAATACTGAAACACGCAGCAAAGAAAATGGGAAGAACGAGAAACATTTGATAGTTCGTCAACAGTTTGAAATGGGCAGAGTAAAACACTTGCGGAGAAAAGGTAGGCCAGTGCTCTGCATTTGGTTTGGCCAGTGAGAAAACTTGTCTGTTTGTTTTAGGACAGGCAAAAGGGTTACTTTTCAACCGTCAACGTTATATGACGCAATCAGTTTTTTCCGAATTGACATTTCTTATATTAATTTATTACTTCAGTGGATTAACCTCTTGCCTCAAAGCTGATGTAAATGTGGCTCTGGCATTCTTAAAACGAAATTGATTTTTTACTTGTAGGATTATTTGTTCGTTTAACGGATCTCCGAAGGACTCCATACCCAATCTCTTTGCCATGCATCTCCTCTTGTATCTTAGCCAAGCGGCTTGAATAAACCATGCAGCCTATGTTCTCCAATGGTGACAGTAGAAACGGAAGGTATGATGTAATTTCTTGCTATGGACTCGCCTAAACTGATTGGCCACAAATTAACTTAAGGTCCTGGAATAAAAAAGCGGTCACTTTCGTTTGGTATTTTGGGGCAACTCTTTGACTTCTTGATACTCAATCCAAGTATCCAATTTGCTTTTGTGACGATTGAATGGACCCTGGGATTTAAGTTTTGACCGAAAATTCCAACCTCAAGATTCGCTATGATAAACAATTCTAAGAAGCTTATAGTTTTTTTCTAGATACAAGAGTTGAGTATGGCTATTCTCATTTACCTTTGCTAGCTGTCAACGTTTATTTATTATGGTTGTAATGTAGCTGTAGCTTTATTTATTGTAGTAGTCTTTTAGTTAGCTTTGGGGGATTAAAATTGGTGAACAAAACCGACTTTAATGGTTATAAAAAGGGGTTATATGGGTGGTGTTTTAAGTAGTGAAAAAAGGTAGAGAAAACATAGTGAAAAGAGAATAAAAAAGAGTGAAAGGTAGAAAGTTGCAGCTCAAAGTTTATAATATCGTTGTTTATCAATATATATTGCTGCTTGTTTTCTAATAGCTTGTTTATTTTTATTTTTTCCAACACAATTCAAAATCAAGTTCACATTAAATAAACCCGACCCAGAAACAATATCTATTAAGGTCACAATGTATGCTCTTGCTTTTACAATTGGTTAGCTTTAGCTTTGAGGTTTGATTTTGTTAGACTAGTTGAGATATTGCTTATGTGTTTGTAATATGCTGTACACTTACTAATAATTATAAATAATAGAAGTGCCCCAGATGCAAAGGTGACAACAAGAGGAGGAGATATGTATGACGTTGGTACATATACTTCAAAGACACACACAGGTGGATACAGAGGAAAAGAGATCCGACACATATAAAGGTCACAAGATGAGTAGAGAGCGAAGCAAATCCAGTAAAAAAGAATTAGAAGACCAAAGAGGGCGGCAAATGTTGAAGGTTGATTAAAAGTTGCATAGTGGAAATGACTGTCACAACCTGAAACGGGTGCGTGACCGGCACATGAAACCCGAGGTTCGAAATCCCAAATCACCCGTAAGCCTACCACTAACAACAAAATAAATTCAAATCCCAAGAATGCAACAAGTCCATACAATACAATAATATTAGTGCTTGTCAGAAAGAAGTTTTACAGCCCATGAAATCCTATCACTACGGACGTTACAATACAAGATAAATGAAAATAAAGAAAGAACATGCATAAACGTTGGTAAACCACAGTAGACACGTCACAGGAGTCACTGCTGCGAAGTCGGTGGTAACTAACCTGAACAAAGTTGAGGGAAGTCAGACCTCGCTGAGTAAGCTTACACTATCCTACGATACCCAATGCTATACGCACAATCATGCATAAATATCAAAATACATACACATCATGTTATACATCCAATCACATCAACAACACAAATAAATTGTGGAGAAGAATATCTGTAGGACCCTAATCTCCAAGGGTAAGCCCTCACAACTCTAAACCTTGAATGGCCGTGGGTATGCATCACCAACGGCCCAGCCATGCTCCTATGTTCATGTAGCCGTAACGCTCCCTTAATCCAAAGGAGCTGTGGGGAGCCAAGCATCACTAACTGACCAACCTTTGCTCAAAGCTTTCAAAGTCATAATTATCACAAATAAGTATCCAATCGAGAGTCAAGCATCAACCAAAATCAGCCCATAACATATCTTAATATCATAAACAAAACAACACTCATAGTCATAACCAGTGCGCATCTGGTCCTAATGCATACCCATCAGGTGACACGTCCTACAGATCTTTTCTTCCCTATAATCAAACATAGCAATACATATCAAATTATGAAGCATGCAATTTATCAAGTAAACATTTAGTTATGCAATGACCAATGCATGTATGCAATACCCAACTTAACGTATCCACTCATTTAATTTGATATAAAGGCTTATACTAAAGCAGGTACACATTACTGTATATACGAGTTCGCTATACAAATATATAAATATCGATCGATATATATATATAGATACACATGCATATGAATGTGGTTATGCATTGGTACATGTCATCTATACCAGCATTGAATAATATTCATTTGCTGGCAAACCTATGGTAACAGTAAGTCGGTATGAACTTACCTGGGAACTGAATTTGTTCTTCCGAACCTTCCGATAGGAGTCCCGCTCCTACTATACCTAGTAAATTGAAAGAAAAATATCTCAATCACTGCTAATTAGGAGTTATTGGGCTCAAATAATAATTTAAGTATCATCTGAATTGCCTAAGCAGTCCATTTATAAAATTCAGAAATTTCTCCCATTCTTGCCCAAGCGTTCCGTGATTTTTAATTTGCAAATCGTTTAAAATCTCACAGTGGTTCTTTAGATAAAAATGATCAGTATAATTTTTACAATTTTTAGAAATTTTTCACAAAAGTGACCAAAATGGTCCCCAGAATAGTACCTCCGACCATCAGAATATTCCTCCAGTCAATGGAATATTTCCTCCGTTCATCGAAAAATATTCAGTCTCATTATTAAAAGAATTTTATACCAAATGAAAGCTCTTGATGAGTAGAAAAACTTTCGCCAAAGCAACATACTTAGATTCTCAACAGATTTGAACAAATTGAAAAAAAAAAGTTGAAACCCTAACCTCCTTTTCGGTCAATGGTGGCGATCCGGGCGGCGGTTGGTGACAAGACTATAGGGTTTTTGTTCCTGACGTAGAGACGAGTTGAATGGTGGTGGTGGTAACCGGCAATAAACACCAGAAGTGACGAATCGACGATTGGCATTTTTGTCAATTTTTCTCCTCAATTTTTGCGACAATTCTAGTGATGATGGCTACTGAAATAGATATGGTTGTGACGGACTTGTCAAGAGAAAGAGATTGGTATATAACACTAACCGGTTTGAGTCACCAGCGGTGAATAATGGTTAAAGAGAGGGAATTCGTGAATAATAGCTTTTGCGGGGTGGGTTAAAATGACAATACGAGAAAATGGGAAAAAAGAAGAAATTGTCTCTTATATATATAGCATACGGGATGTTACATTCTCTCTCCATTACAAAAGAAATCGTCCTCGAATTTTATAATAAGGTTTATTAAGGAAACAAGTATGAATACAACTCTCTTATCTCTCACTCTGTCTCCCAAGTAGCTTCTTCAATGAGACCATTCCTCCACATCACCTTAACCATGAGAATTTGTTTTGATTGAAGTTGTCGCACCTACGAATCCACGATAGCCACTGGCTCCTCTTTGTAAGTTAAATTCTTGCTCACTTCCATGCTCTGCGGTTGGAATATATGAGAAGGGTTAGGAATGTACTTGTGAAGCATAGAAATATGTAATAATGGATGGACTTGGGCCATTTCTAGAGGTAATGCCAACCAATATGCCACATTTCCAAGCCTCTCAGTTACCTCGTAAGGTCCAATATACCTTTGAGACAATGTTCCTCGCTTTCCAAACCTCATCACACCCTTCATTGGAGATACTTTAAGGAATATGAAATCTTTAACTTGAAACTCCACTTCTTTACGCTTCGGATCAGCCTAACTCTTCTGTCTACTGACGACAGTCTCTAGCCTCTGCTTGATCAATGGGATCTTCTCTGATGTTATCTTGATTAATTCTAGGCCCTCCAACTGCCTCTCGCTACCTCCTCCCAACACGTCGGTGACTGCATTTTTGTCTATACAATGCCTCGTCTGGTATCATCCTAATACTACTGTGGTAGCTATTATTGTAAGCGAACTCAATCAAAGGCAAGTGTCAATACCAACTACCACTAAAAATCTATCACACACATCCTTAACATATCCTCTAAGGTCTGAATTGTCCTTTCAGACTGTCCATCAGTCTGGGGATGAAATGTAGTATTAAAATCCAATCTAGTGCCCAACGCTTCCTGTAATTTTTTCCAGAACCGAGATGTGAACTGCGATCCCTGGTCCGAAACAATCGATACAGGTACTCTATGGAGGCACACTATCTGATCAATATAAACTTAAGCAAGCTTGAACACCGAATAAGTAGTCGTCATAGGTAGAAAATGTATTAATTTTGTCAATCTATCTATGATCACCCTAATTGAATCACATCGGGTTCTTGTATAAAGTAGGCCAATCACAAAAGCCATCGTGATCCTCTCCCATTTCCATTCAGGAATTGACAGTGGTTGTAGCTTACCTGTGGGCTTCTAATGCTTATCTTTTACTTGTTGACACATCAAGCATTTAGAAACATATTCAACCACATCTCTTCGTACCGTCCCACCAATACATATCTCCAATATTATGGTACATTTTAGTGAAACGTGGATGTACATTGTATGCAGCATAGTGCGCTTGCTCTAGAATCTCCTCTTTCAAGTTTTCTATACATAGAACACATAGTCTCCCATTCATTCTAAGGATGCATTCTTTATCGATTTCAAAATTTGCACGTCGTTCTTCTTGAATGTCATAAATAAGTTGTTGAAATTTAGGATCTTGACCTTGGGCGATCCTAATCCTGTCCAATAATACTGACCATACCCTGATGCTGACCAGTAATATTCCTACATCTGAAATCTGAAACTGAGTACCTCGATTCATCAAATCATACAACTCCTTGGTCAAAGCTCTCATCTCTATTATGATTACCTGAGGATTTCCTACTTGAGGCATCTACCATGACATTTATCTTCCTTGGATGATACTGGATCGTACAGTGGTAATCTTTTAATAATTCCATCCACCTTCTTTGCCTCATATTTAGATCTTTCTGCTGAAATGTATACTTTAGGCTCTTGTGATTCGTGAAAATCTCATATGTCTCACCATACAAGTAATGTCGTCAAATCTTTAAAGTAAAGATTACTGTTGCCATCTCTGAATCATGCGTAGGATAATTTTGTTTGTGTTTCTTTAGTTGCCTGGAAGCGTAAGCAATCACCCTACCATTTTGCATCAATACACATCCAAGGCCAACTCTCAAAGTGTCGCAGTATAATTGAAATCCTCCACCTTCCATTGGTAAAGCGAATATTGGAGCTGAAGTTAAACACTCCTTTAGGTTTTGAAAACTCTCCTCGCAAGCATTGGACCAAATAAATTGGATATTCTTTTACGTCAACTGGGTCAACGGGGCTGCTATCTTAGAAAAGTTTTGAACAAATCTTCAATAGTAACCTGCTAACCCGAAAAAACTCTATACCTCAGTCACGGTCCTTGGTTGTTCCTAATTCATCACAGCTTTCGCCTTCTTCGGGTCCACTTGTATTCTGCCTTGAGATATCACATGTCCTAAGAATGCAACACTCTTAAGCCAGAATTAACATTTTGAGAACTTGGCATATAGTTGATATTTTCGAAGTGTCTGCAATACCAATCTTAAGTGTTTGGCATGCTCCTTATCTGTCCGCGAATACACCAAAATGTCATCAATGAAAACAATCACAAACCTATTCAAGAATGACTTAAATACTCTATTTATTAGATCCATGAAAGCTACTGGAGCATTTGTAAGGCCAAAAGACATTACTAAAAACTCATAATGGTCGTACCGAGTCCTAAAGATAGTTTTAGATACAACATCTCCTCTGATCCTTAGCTGATGGTATCCCGATCTTAGATCAATCTTAGAAAAGTACTTAGCACCTTAAAGTTGATCAAATAAATCATCAATTCAAGGTAGTGGATACTTGTTGTAGATAGTCACCTTATTTAATTGTTGATAATCAATACACAATCAGAGAGAACTATCCTTTTTCTTCACAAATAGTACCGGTGCACCCCATAGCGAATCGCTAAGTTTGATAAATCTTGTAACTACTTCTTTAATTCCTTTAATTCTTCATGTGCCATTTTGTATGGTGGTATAGAAATTGAAGTCGTACCAGGTACTACGTCGATACAAAATTCAATTTCTCGCTCTCGGGGTACTCTAGTAACTCCTCACGAAACACATCTAGAAACTTCTGAACTACTAGAATGCTTTGGAGATTGATGCCCTCTATAGCTAAATCACTGATTGAGGCTAGAAATCCTTGGCACCCTTTTTTGAGCATCTTGTTGGCCACTACTACTGAAACTATATTGAAAGGGATAGTTTTTCTATTCCCCTTAAAAATGAACTCTACGTCCCTTGGAGTCTTAAACATCACTTCCTTCTCTTTAAAATCCAAGGTAGCATAATGATGGGATAACCAGTCCATTCCTAATATTATATCAAAATTCATAACTGACAATATCATAAAATTCACTACCAATCTCCTACCATTAATCTCCATAGGACATGAGTAGTAGATCAAATTTACCTCTATGGCATCAATCAAAGGTGTAGATATTGACAGAGATTCATCCTTACTATCCAGTGTTATTTCTAACTTCATAGCAAAGTTGGGCGACATAAAAGAATAAGTCACTCCTAAATATATCAAAATCATAGCTTCTAATCCACATACGAGAATCATACCTGATACCACTGCATTGGAAGCCTGTGCATCTTAAGGGGTGAGAGTGAACGCCTTAGCCTGACCATGGGCTGCCTGCTGAGAGTTAGAGGATTGTCCTAGACTGCGGCCTCTAGATCTACCTCCCAACTGTCTCCCTCTAAATCCTCACCCCCACTGACCACCAAACTGTGATCCCCCTTGTGGCTGTTGAAATAGAGATTGTGCCACACTAGAAGAGGACTACTAATATCCCATCACAAAGCAATCTTTGATTACATGTCTATATTGGCTACATCTGTAGAAAGCACCGAATGGTATGTGACATGGACCCTGATGCACTTTACCACACTGCTGACAAATGGAAGAAGCTAAGCCTGAACTACTGCACCCTGAGCTCTATCCGCTACTGCTACTACCTGTACTAGGCATGAATCTAAATCCTCCCAGATGTCTACGGCTAGATCTCACCTTGCCATGAGCTCAAACCGCCTTCTACTGAGAACTCTCATTTTGGCTAAACTATGGCAAAAAGTTTGATTGCTATTACTGTCGTTGCTGAAAACTGGAGGATCCTGCGGAGTGCCTCCTACTCTGCTCTCCCATAGTCAAGGTACCCTGCTCCACTAGAATCCTCTCTAACAGCTTGGTTATAGCCACTAAGGTAGAGAACTTCTCTCGACGGTTCATAGTCATGTTGATGAAAAAAGGTCCCAGCCTTAACGTATAGTGGTTGTTCTTCCTCAGTTCATCTGAACCAATCTCTGGGGCATAACGACTCAAGCAAATAAAGTCCATGGTGTACTCGTCCACTGTCATATCTTCTGGGCGTAGGTTCAGAAACTCTGAACTGAGCGTCTCATGAGTTGCAAAGGAGAAGAAGTAGTTTATAAATCTCTCTCTAAACTATGACTAAGTTACTGTACCCAAGTATGGAAGGATATGATTTCGGTACCAATCTTTAGCCATCTCTTGTAGAGACATCTCTACCAGACCCACCAGCTGTGTATCAGAACAATGTAGCCTCCTGCCTCGCATCTCCACCTCATCGAGAAAATCTATAGCCTCCCGAGGTCTAGTTCTGTCAAACTCTATTAGACGAATCTTTGCATATGTCATAGATAATTACATATCCGACCTATTTTGTTCTAGGACTGCCACTGGGGGAGCTGGCTGTTGTTGCTGTTGCATCATCCTCTATTGCATCATCACCATCGAGTCTCAAAACATAGCATTGTTAGCCTCTATCCTGACTAGGAATGCTTGCATATTAAACGAAGGTGCCCCAAGAACTCCTTGTGACACCTCCGATGCCTTGATAAGGACCTCTCGTGTCCGGGCCGTTCTGCATCTACTGCGCTTTCCAGCTAAAGTGGCAAAAGCAGATGTCTCATCCTGAGCTGAGGCTTCATCGTGACCCTTTTGATCAAGTCAAGCGAGAAATCGAGCGCGTCTATTTATACTGAAATTGAAAGCAAAAGAATGGTCAGTACCACTAGTGAGAATATAAACGTATTATGTAAGAAATTACTTTAAAAAGAAGTGGATTCTTATGTGTCTGCAGTGACAAACAAAAGAACATCCTAGGCTGTAAATCTGTAACTTAGGCTCTGATACCAACTTTGTCATGACCCGAAATGGGCGCATGACTAACATACAAGACCCGAGGTCGAAACTCCAGATCATACGTAAGCCTACCAATAGCAACAAAATAAATTTAAACCCCAAGAACGCAACAATTCCATACAATACAACAACATTAGTGCACATCAGAAAGATGTTTTTACAACTCATGAAATCCTGTCTCTACGGATGCTACAATACAAGACAAATGAAAATAAAGAAAGAATATACACAAACGTAGGTAGGCCATAGCGGACACGTCACGGGAGTCACTGCAGTGAAGTCGGTAGTCGCTGACCTGAGAAAAGTTGAGGGAGTTAGACCTCGCTGAGTAAGCTCTCACTGTCCTAGGATACCAAATGTTATGCGCACAGTCATGCATGAATATCAAAATACATACACATCATGCTATACATCCAATAACATCAACAACAAAAATAAATTATGGGGAAGAATATCTATAGGACTTTAATCTCCAAGGGTAAGCCCTCAAAACTCATGGCTGTGAGGAGCTGTGCATCACCAATAGCCTAGCCATGCTCTTATACTTATGTAGCCGTAAGGCTCTCTTAATCCAAAAGGGATGCGGGGAGCTAAGCATCACCAACAAACCAGCCCTCGCTCAAAGCGTCCAAAGTTATAATCATTACAAATAAAGGTCCGATATGAAGCCAAGCATCAACTAGAATCAGCCTATAACATATCTCAATATCATAAACAAAACAACTTCCATAGTCATAACTAGTGTGCATCTGGTCCTCATGCATACTCATCAAGTGGCACGTCCTACAGATCTTTTCTTCCCCACAATCGAACATAATAATACATATCAAATTATTAAGCATTCAATTTATCAAGTAAACATTCAGTTATGCAATGACTAATGCAAGTATGCAATACCCAACCCAATGTATCCACTTAGTTAATTCGATATAAAGGCTTGTACTAAAGTGGGTACGCATTACTATATATGCACGTTTGCTATATAAATATATAAGTATCGATTGAAATATATAAATACACATGCATATAATATGGTTATGCATTGCTACATATTGTCATCTTTACCAGCATTGAACAATATTCATTTGCTGGCAAACCTACGGTAACAGTAAGTCGGTATGAACTTACCTGGTAACTGAACTCGTCCGTTCGAACCTTCTGAGGGGTCCCGCTCCAACTATACCTAGTAAATCAAAAGAAAAATATCTCAATCAGTGCTAATTAAGAGTTATTGGAATTAAATAATAATTTAGGTATCATCCAAATTGCCTAAGGAGTCCATTTATGAGACTCAGAAATTTCTCCTATTCTCACCTAAACGTTATGTGATTCTTAGTTCACAAACCATTGAAAATCTCACTATGATTCTTTAGAGAAAAATGATCAGTATAATTTTTACAATTTTTAGAAATTTTTCGCAAAAGTAAACAAAATGGTAGCGGAACAATACCTCTGGTGACCAGAATATTCCTCCGTCACTGGAATATTCCCTCCGGTCACCAAAAAATTTTCAATCTTAGAATTCAACGATTTTTATGGCAAATGAAAGTGTTTGATGAGTAGATCAACTTTCTCCAAAGCAACATATTCAGATTCTCAACAGATTTAAATGAATTGAAGAAAAAAAGCAAAAACCCTAACCTTTTTTTCTGTCAATCGACAGCGATCCGAGCTGCAATTAGTGACTAAATTATAGGGCTTTTATTCTTGATGTCGAGACGGGTCAAATAGTGGTGGTAGTGATCGGCAATAACTACTGGAAGCAAAGAATTGACGATTGACATTTTTTGTCAAATTTTCTCCTCATTTTTTGCAATGATTCTGGCGATGATGGCGGCTGAAATGGGTATGGTTGTGACGAGCTCGTCGAGAGGAAGAGATTGGTATATAACACTAACCAGTTTAAGTCACCAGTAGTAAAGAATGGTTAAAGAGAGGGAATTCGGGAATAGTAATCTGGTTTAGTTATTTTGTTCCTTAAGTTTCTGGTTACATCCAGTCAAATAAGTTAATTAGTTGTTGCAGAAAAATCCACTTTAAGTTGAGATTATTGTACTCCTTTAAGTTGATAGCTATGTGTTTTTTCTTCATGAACGTTGGTTATAAGCCTATAAGTAGGCATGTTTCTCATTAGAAAACATATAGCAGTAGAATACTTTTCCTCTGGTTATATGATTCTGCTTCATTAAAAGAGTCCACCATATATCAAAACTCATAATTTTTCTTATCTCTAACAGCAAAGACGACAAAGAAGGCAGAGAAGGCTCTCCTTTTTTTGGAAATTAGCAAAGAAGGCTCTTGCATGTTATTAGACATTACTTTGTAATTTTCTATCACACTTCCACTTTATATTAGTGGATAGACAAGATAAAACTTGTCTGTTGTTTCACAATGGCGAACCAGTTTAATGATATTTGGATGCGTAATTACACTCAAGTACTTTGTTTCTGCCTGACAAAATAGGGAAGAAGATTTTTTGAAAAAATAAAAGGAATTGTATTAATACTAGTAGAGCTAGAAAACATCATTACAATGAGTCACTTAATCTGGCTACAAAAGTAAAAACCCCAAAATATAGTACATTAATTGATTATAACAAATCACATTGGCTAAGTGTCTGTTGTTTGTTAAAAACAACACTTATCCAATTTACTAGATGTCACTAGCCAATTTACTAGATGTCACTAGACTTCAATGAGTCACCGCCATGTGTTTTGAAAAGTAGATAAGGCGACCAGTGTAATGATGTATATGATTAGTAATTGTCTTCCATTGGGCACCCAAAAGGGATAAGCCATTCTAAATAGGTGGAATATCTCATCGTGGACTATTTGACTTAACCCTCTTGTAATCCATATGAAAATGATCATTTAAGAGGAATACCTATTCTTTTTGGTTTTCCTTCTTGTTGATCTTCTTTTGGGAATAGGGGAATGCTCATGAAATCTTTCTTCTATCTCAACAAGTTTGTCATTCTCTAGTTGTCTTAGCAGCAGGTTATTTGTTGGATCATTATCCAATAAGTCATATTCATCATCTAGCTCTTCTTCCACGGATTGTGAATTTTAGGTAGAAGTTATATCTTCCTGGCTATCAGGTTCCTTTAACCTAGAGGTGTGTCTAGATGTTACATTGAGCTTCCCACGTTTAGTATCTGGAGTATCTATTGTTGAGTTAGCAAGATTCTCATTAGCAACAATTTGTACACCCAAAACCTCATCATAACCACTGGAGAATACTCAACCCCTAATAATTCATCTTGCCATCTAGTTTGAAAAAGTTTCCCTGTAGGAACCCATTTCTTGGTTGAATTATAAGGCTTCCAGGGATATGTCACCTTAATTTTAGATTTTTCAATCTTCCCTGTTTCTTCCAACTTGAGAATTGACAAATGATCAGGTAGTATAGCATTCCTTCCACACAGATTTTTGCATACCCAATTCGCTCCATTCGAGACGTTTGAGCATCCATATAAAGAGGTTTACCCAGAGGAACGAATATCGTTTCGTACAGACTGAAAAAGTGAACAGTATTCGTTCCTTTCGTACTTCCCATTAATACCAATCGATGCCGATGTTTTTCATTTGATACCAACTAGTACTGGCCGGTATCCAAAATATCGGCTACATACCGGCCGGTACCATAAATTTTAAAAATGTCAAGGACTTCTTTGCAATTTTTTGAAAATTAACCCGAAACTAAACGACCACCCCCCCGGTCTCTGCGTAACACGCCCTTCACTCTCCCGAACCTTCTTCTACCTTCCTTCTCATTTTTTTCTCTCTCTCATCGACTCTCACTTCTTCACTCACCACCGCCGCCATTCTCTCTCTCTCATTCTCCTCTTCATCTTCGATGATACTGGTCCCTCTCTAGCAGTGCTGCTCCTTTCCTCATCCTCCCCGATCCACACCAACATTAGATGACAGCGATCCTCCCTCCGATCCTCCCTTTGCGTCCCCCGAAGACACTACTGTCTTTAACCCTCCTCCACGAGGACCACCACACCACGTCATCGCCACTAAATGTCTGAAGGAGGGGAGAAGGCCGCTGCTCGCCCAGGTCTACACGGCTACACCCGAAGCATGTGACCCATCACCCAACCTAAAATCGGAAGCTAGGGAATTGTTTTTGGGTGTATTTTTTGAGTTTTCAAATTTTTTACTGCTTAATTACGTTTTAGATTGTAATCGATTGGATCTTGGATTAGTGAATTGGTTGGGACTTGGTTTTGTGATTCGCGATTTGCGATTTATGTGTATCTGGTAGATATTGGAGTTAAATGATCACGATTTTGTCATTTGTCATTTGAATATTGGTTGAATTAAATGAGTCACTCGTGATATTCTCTTGGTTTTGTGATTTGTGTGGGTTGGATTGGATAATGGAGTTGAATTATTGTTTGGTTGATTTCTGGTTTGGTTATAAAATAAAGATTGGTTTAAGTTTATCCGATTAAGAGAAATTTATGA
>JANQAP020000553.1:8517753-8532105 GCA_026874005.2 Erythroxylum coriaceum | reverse complement strand
AATGGCCAACCAGTTTAATGATATTTGGATGGGTAATTACATTCAGGTGCCTTATTTCTGCCTGACAAAATAGGGAAGAAGATTAATGTTATTTAAAGTATAGACTACAGATTCTGAAATTAAATTTTGTTTTTAAGACCGTAAAAAGTAAAATGAAAATAGAAAACAATAAGAACAGCCCGGAATCTACTGATCGAAGAAAAAGTAGAGTTCGCCTCAAAAGTTGGATTTTCTGAAAGATCTCCAACCCTAGCAGACAATGAAAGGCCTTTTATAGATTTAACAGGGGGTTTGTCTCATTTAACAGGCAATTTGTCCTATTTCCTCTTTTAGTCCATCATTATTCCTTAATAATTTAGCAACAAATGCACAAACTAGGACACTTTAGGACAGTACAAAAAAATATTTTTAAAAAAAAAATCTTCTTTTTGCTTACTTCCCACTGAATCCTCGTTTTGATGTTGGCATTGTCAGACACCTTAACAGCTACTTGCAGGCCATTCACATTCTTCTCCTCCCTTCCGTGGATGATGCCACCATAAACACCGCCAAAGCCTCCACGCCCAAGAAAGTTTTTCGGATCAAACCCATCCGTATATTCGTTCAGTTCCCCAGGAGTAAAAGAAATTATCTTTGCAGAACCTACGAACAAGAATTGAGTTAGTTTATTTGACAATAGAAGACTAACCTCTACAAGCTAAGTGGGATTACTGCTTTTAATTTGTAGGGAAAAGAAAATTTCTTCAATTCAGTTAAAGAAATCAATCAAAGTCTAATTTACCATGATCCTAAATTGTTAAACATCTACAATGCTAATTTGAGACAAAAGAAGTATCCTTGACGACAATATTCATAATTCAAGAACGACCCAGATTGTCACCAAGAATTGCTAAAAATATTATCGAATACCACAAGACCTTACATTAGCCGTTACGTGACTGAGTGCATCGGTGATGATAGTGTTCTGACGGTGATCGAGGTATATGTGAATGAAAAAAGAAAAAACGCAAAAAGATGGGGATGGGAAAGACTCTGGTGGATTGGTTATAGTCGAAAAACATGTCAAAAGGCCTACAACAGAAAAGGTTTTGTGAAGGAACTGGGATGATGATGAGTCGCCGAAAAATTCTTGTGCCTCACCGGAGAATGCGGCTGCTGCGAGATGTAACTCGTTGAGTTCACGTTGAACGGTGGCGGAGGTAGTGACGGCAACGGTGGAACAGAAACAATCCTAGGTACAAAAGGAGTTTTATATACAGGGGAACTTTAAAAAGGTGGTGGTGACGGCAGGCTAAATAATACAAAAGAACTGGACTTTCTATGGCCGGAGAAGGTGGCGAACTGCTAAAGAATTTAACGTTGTTAGCTATGAAGAAGTTGGCGAAATGAAGAGGTTTCTTACCGTCCTCCGTGAGAATAGACTGACTGACATTGGCCCGCCTAAATCCCCACATTTCTTAACTTGATGGAAGATGAATACTAAAACAGGCAAGAAAGAAATTGGGAAGATCGATAGATATGTGATCGACTGTCAACAGCAGTGGGGGAAATGAGCAGAGTAAAACTGCAGGGGAGTTTCCAGTATGTAATAGTAATAGGTCTACGTGGAGGCAAGGGGAAGATAGCAGACAAGAAAAAGGGCAAGTCAAATTTTCGTTTGGTCGGTGGGAAGAGCCAATCAGAATCGTATGTTTTAGCTCTTTTCGGACAAGTGGTCCCACGGTTAGGTCGTAAATTTGCGTCTGGACTACAAAACCCTCACGGCTTGACACCCTTCGAGTATGCGAGAGTGTACTTCATGCAGAAAAAAACATCCTTTTTCTGCGCAAGTTAAAAGAAAATTTTGTGTGTTTTATGATGAGATTGTAAAATGTTTTGTTGTTTTAGAAGATGATTTTATTTGGGGTTGGTTTTTTTTATTGTTTTCTTTAGAATTTTTTACTCGGGGTTGGGTTGCGTTTGGAGTTTTGTGAAGGTAATTCTATGTGGGGTTGGCTTCTTGATCGTTGAGCTACGGTGTCACGCTAATGGATTCGATGAGTCTTACTTTGTTTACTAGTGATACTAGCCATCCTCTCTTTTCTTAGATGTGGTGGGGTTTTGATGCTTTCAATGGCTTTTAGGGAATTTTGGGATACAAAAATGTGAAGTGGCCAAAGTGAGCACTCCAAGGTATGCCCTCTTCTTTTTCTACGTCATATCGTACAAACAAAAGGGATGAGAACGGTTAGGACTTAGGACATTCGCGTGTTTAGCGAGGTCAACGGGTTAAAGAAAAGCAAGGAAACAATAGTTAGAAGGCAACAATGGCTGAATCGGAGGTAAGATCAGTCAAACTTATCCTTCTTATTCTTTCTTTGTTTCAGTTTTACTTTTAACACATTCTTCCTAGATCTGGTTTAGTTCTTTCTTACAAGGATCTGTTCTTCTTTTCTTTTCTCTCTTCAACAACTCCATTAGCCATTTCTAATGGGGTTCTGGAATTTATTAAGAGCTGCTTTAGTCTCTTCTTTTTCCCCCGGTTTGTTTTAATTAACCAGTATTTAGTTAGAAGTTCCTATGTTAATATGGATGTGGTGTTGTGTTAGATGGGATCTGTGACTGAAGTTCCCGAGAATTTGGAGTTGTGTCCTAAATATTCACTGTAGCTTCATGGCTCTTGATGGAGAAGGAGGAGCATGTTAATAGTGTACAGATCTGTAGCACATATTCCACACCCTTTTTACGGAATGGATATTGAAACCGAAGATCTTCAGCTTCTTTGAAGCATCTTCAAACAGTTCCTAGCAATAAGAAGAAAGAAGGAAGCTGTTCAGATACAAAAAGTTGATTCTTGACAGGGTCAACAGAGAGACTTGAAAGGTGTTCAATATGTTTTTAAAGCAGAGAGAGAGAGCATCTCGAAAGAGGAGGGGCCAACATGACAAAAACATAGAGCAAGCCATCTGCGAAGTTTACTTGGACGGTTTAGTGAGGCAGATTTCCAATGATATTTAAAGGAAGGGGTGAGGAAAATGTTTCTTTGAAAGGGAGAGAAGTACTAAAAAAGTTCTCCATCTTATTTTAAAATATGTCTACAAGGTTACATGTGAGGAGTTAAGCCATGAAGATTTAACAACTACTCCGTTATTTTTTTCCTAGATTGAGGAAGAGCCAGTTTGCTTGTTGGCTCGGGCAAAATAGGAGCTAACGAATCTTAAATCAACCAGGTTGCAAGGTAATCAAGTGGAGCTATATAAGATCCAACATAATGTTGTGGTTTCCCGGGGAGTACAAAAGACCAAGTGATTCAGAGAGGTGAACGATGGAATTGAAAATCTGTCAAAACCATTGTTAGATTAGATGCATCTCTTTTGCGTCACTCCGCACCTCATCTTTTTTATTTATTTTCGCACAATTATTAAAAATTGTTATTATTGTTCAAAGCTTCCGTAACTAAATATAATTACATAAAAAAGACAATGTAAAAAAGTGAAAAGAAAAATGATACCCAATAAAAAAATTCATTGTAAGTTTTATTATCTGTATTTCAGTAAAAATTAGCAAACAATTTTTTAATAATTTTTTAACTTAGGCATGCATTATATGGAGTCCATTATAGGGTCCTCGGACTACAAAAGCGATATAATAGTTGGTCGGATTGTTGAAGCTCTCAAAAAAATTCTGAAACTCCAAATTTCTTGTAGTAGTTGTGGAATTATGTCGAATCCCTAGAGAACTTAACATAGTTTCTTAATTTCAAGCAATAAAAGGGTTTGATTAAAGAACTGATTAATTGAAATTAATACGAAAACAAATTAAATCAACTGAATTTAAAAGTAAGAAAGTCAAGATTATCAAACTCCGATTCAAGAGAAAGATCTCATTTAATTATAACATTGATCATTGGTTCAAAAAGAATATTTTTACGATTCAAGTAGTTAGTCCGAAACATATTAAAATAGTCGTAATAAGTTTTAAATTTTCCTAAATTAATTGGTTCAAACTCAACATCCAAACCAAAACTTATCATCTATTGACTGGATATGATAGCATTCTATATCAGATAAATGATAGCAATAGGCTCTGTGAAAAAGACTAAACTCTAAATTAAATAATCTAGATAACTGCAACTATTTAATTTAGTTTTCTTGTTTATCGATCATAAGTTAAATATGAAAATTCATAAATAACTTATTTGCTACTTATACCAATCCTTCATGACAATTACGGATCACTGAATTCTTAGATTGCGATAGAATAATCAATATTAAACTAAACTGTCAGATTAATTGAATTTTCGGATTTTATGATCCTTTTTATAATAATCAAATATATTTAATTCTTCAGTTTCTATCAGTTTTGATTCCCAATTATACGTATTTTGTTGATGTCTTTTACGTTTTTTGCCTGCTTGACTACTTTCTGCTTGATCGTCTTTCTTTTGTTGATCCATAAAAACTTCCTGATCAGATTCATAGCCATAAATAACTTCATCTTGGTCAGTGATAGGCTTCATAAGTTCTTTTCGAACCAAGTGATTTTTGAGATTTAATTTTTTAATTAAATGAGTAATCTCTTCTAATTGTGTTTTTATATCATTTTCAATGTTAATATGGTCAATAGGTTCAGTTTAAGTACTTTGGGAACGCCCTACCTTCAACTCGAGTTTTGGGTAGAAAAGTAGTATCAGAGCTAGCTTACACCCATGATGTGCCAGGTTCGAATCCCAACGTACCGAACTAGATTTGCCTAGGTAGTAGAAGCGTGGTGGGTTTAAGTACTTTGGGAACGCCCTACCTTCAACTCGAGTTTTAGATAGTAAAGTGGTATCAGAGCTTGGTTGCCTTCCACGTCATCAAGAGTTTGAATCCCAACATCAACGAACTGGGAACGCTTGTGAGTATGGGCTCACTTGCGAGGAGTGGAGGGTTACTATACAAGGTTTGATAATGCCCTACTTTCAACTCGAGTTTTAGGTAGCAAAGATACATATAATTGGAAATTAAAACCAATAGAAACTGAAGAATTAAATAGATTTGGTTATTATAGAAAGGGTTTGGTAAACTCGAGTTGAAGGTAGGGCGTTCCTAAAGTACTTAAACCCATCACGCTTCTACTACCTAGGCAAATCCAGTTCGGTACGCTGGGATTCGAACCTGACACGTCATGGGTGTAAGCTAACTCTGATACCACTTTTCTACCCAAAACTTGAGTTGAAGGTAGGGCGTTCCCAAAGTACTTAAACTGAACCTATTGATCATATTAACATTGAAAACGATATAAAAACACAATTAGAAGAGATTACTCATTTAATTAAAAAATTAAATCTCGAAAATCACTCGGTTCGAAAATAACTTATGAAACCTATCACTGACCAAGATGAAGTTATTTATGGCTATGAATCTGATCAGGAAGTTTTTATGGATCAACAAAAGAAAGATGATCAAGCAGAAAGTAGTCAGGCAGGCAAAAAACGTAAAAGACATCAACAAAATACATATAATTGGGAATCAAAATGGATAGAAACTGAAGAATTAAATAGATTTGGTTATTATAGAAAGGATCATAAAATCCGAAAATTTCCAACTGAATATACACCTAAACATGTATAGTTAGGACCCAATGGAATACTAAATTTAGATTGTGTAATAGCACCTGAAAAATTATTAATTGAACGGTCAAATAAATTAGCATATACACTTAGAAAAACCTTTTGAAGGATTAAAAATATAAGTATTCTATGGAATTTTATCACTTATAAAACTACTAGAATCGTACTCAATTTTTTATTAGATAATGAAGAAAAATTAAAAATACTACTAAATTCTTAAATGCTATCGAACCTGTAAAAGCTTTTCGTATAGTAGCAAATGAAATTTATAAATAATTTATTGGAAAATATATTATTAGTTACAAACAAGAAATAGAAAATGAAGAACGTAAAAATGCTTTATGGCATTTAAATAATATGAGAATTTGTAATATTGGCTATCTTGAATAATATATTTGTGAATTTAAAAAATATTATTATCAATTAACGATAACAGAACATGAAATGTATATTCAAATTTTCATTCAAAAATTACCTTATCCTATTAATAAAACTGTCGAAGAATTATTTTTACTCAAACAAAATAAAAATATAGTAGCCTATAATCTGGTGGAGCTATTTTAGTTACAAAAGAAGTCATTTCTCAAAAATGTCTAGAAGCAAAATTACACAAAACATTAAAACATAAAAATCTTCAACTCTGTTGTTCTAAATATTCCGAAGTTCCACATTAGTATGGTTGTGACTTTACCCCTATAGATATCCAAAAGCTAAACATTCAAAATTTTGACGAAAAACATATAAATGGAAAAAATATCCGAAAAAACAATTTTATAAAAGACCATTTACTCCTTATAAAAAATTCTTTCGAAAAAAATCATATAGACAACTAAAACCTAAACGACAATATTGTCCACAAGGAAAAAAACAAAGTAAATGCTGGTTATGTAAAGAAGGACACTATGCAAATGAATGTCCTAAACAAAAATTAACTAATAATAAAACAAAGTATAATGAAAATATTAATATTCTAAACTCTGCATTAACATATAAATTAGAACCCATTGAATCTAATTATGAAACTGATTCTACAATCAATACTTTATATTATTATGAATCTCAATCTTAAACCTTTGAATCAACAGACGAATCTCAATACAACTTTTATTCAAGTACAAATTCAGAATAAAAAAGTAAATGCATATATAGATACAAGAGCCACAATATGTATAGCTACCAAAACCTTACTAACTAATTGGAAAAAATTACATAAACCATTACAGAATAGCAGATGGAAGTATTAAGTATATCTGGTATGTAAGTTATTATAACAATATTATTATTGAAAATTATACATTTACAGTACCCTTAATTTATCAACAAGAATATGTCTTACCATTTATCTTCGGAAATAATTTTTTAAAATTATATCATCCTTTTTGTCAATATTTACATTATATTACTCTTAAAGCTCCTTTAATTAATTCCTTAAATAAAAAATCTATTATACTCAAAATTCCTATTTATCATATGACATACTATCATACTTTAAAGCTTATTACTGAAAAAATGAATCAACTACAATTTTTTCTTCAAAACAATTTAGCTCTACAAACAGAAATAGAGACTTTATTAGATCAAGTCTATAGCGACCACTCTTTAGATCCTATTAAAAATACTAATACTCAACTTATTGAGATTAAATTAAAGGACCTAACTAAGAAATAAATATTAAAAATAACATTCCATACACTCAACAATATGTACAAGAATTTATTGATGAATGTTCATAATTATTAGCAAAACAATTAATTTCTCCAAGTATAAGTAAACACTCCGCACCTGCTTTTTATGTTAATCATCATTCCGAACAAAAAAGAGGCAAAAGACGTATGATTATTAATTATAAAAAATTAAATGAAGCAACTATAGGTGATGCATATAAATTGCCACGAAAAGATTATATTATCAATAAATTAAAAGGACATAAATGGTTTACTACATTAAATGCCAAATCTGGTTGTTGCAACTTAGATTACACGATAATACAAAACCATTAACTGCTTTTACTTGTCCTCCACAAAAACATCTTCAATGGAACGTATTACCCTTTGGTTTAAAACAAACACCTAGTATTTATCAACGTTTTATAGATACCGACCTAGAAGGATTAGAAGATTTTACTCTAGCTTATATAGATGACATTATCATCTTTTCAAATATTGATAAAGATGATAATCTGAAAAAATTCAAATTGTAATCCAACGATGTCAAGAAAAAGGATTAATTTTAAGTAAAAAGAAAATTAAATTAGCTCAGCAAAATATTGAGTATTTAGGAATTGAATTTCATAATGGATTTTTAAAATTACAACCCAACATTCTCTTAAAAATACAACAATTTCCTGATATTTTAAAAAATAGAACTCATGTACAACAATTTTTAGGACTCCTTAATTATATATCAGATCAGTGATTTTTTTAAATCTTGCTAAATAACGTAAAAGGCTACAACTAAAATGTAGTACTAAACATCAATGGAATTGGACTCCTGAAGATACAGAAACGGTAAGTACTTTAAAAAATTTATGTAAGGATTTACCTGTCCTATATAAGTATTTGTCTAAGGATATACTTCTGGTTCAAATTAATGCCTAGATACATGGGCTAATTGCCTATTGGCAAAACCACCTAATCAAAAGAAATATTTATTATGCAAGTACATAAATGGCACTTTCAGTTCTACTAAAAGTAAGTATCCAATTCATGAGAAGGAAACATTAGCCTGTCTCAAAACTTTGAGGAAATGGCGTATTGATTTATTACTTGTTGAATTTACTATTCAAACTGACTTCAAATATTTATGTGGATTTACAAAATATAATATTAAAACCAATTATAATCAAGGGAGGCTCATTAGATGGCAACTCGAATTAAATCAACATAATTTTCATATTCAATATATAAAATCTTCTGACAACAGTCTTGCAGATATTTTAACCAGAGAATGGAAGCAGCCATAATCAGTTTAAAAGATTCATTGACTAAAAAAGAAGCAGAATTATCAGAACTTCAACACCAAGTGGGAACAGCAACAAAAGATATTAACAAGCTAAGGACGACGATTACTCTCCTTGAAAAACAGCTTGCTCCAGAAACCACTCCTTCTCATACCACTACACCTATTCCCATTACTCCCTCACAAATTATTCAACCCGCCAATACATCAATTACTCCACATAAAAAAGAAGATTTTAAGGAAGCTAAAGTGTATGTCATTTTCAATGGACCAATGGCTGGAATATACGATGAATGGCATAAGGTAGCCGTTCATATTACCGAAAAACCATCCATCCTGCATAAAAGTGTTCCCAATAGACAACAAGCAGAAAAAGCCTTTACCGATTTCAATACTCCAGCATTAAGACCTCAGTATAAACAAGTTCTTGAAAAACCCCTTCCAAAATCAAATATGAAGTCTTTGGGACGACCAGTAAACATGGATAAAATCAACACGTTACTAACCAGAGCACTCAAGGACCAAATGAGGAAACTTACATCAGAAATATTTTGTGACTGTTTTCAGGCACTCAACGACTGGAAAGAAGATCAAAAAATATTCCAGTACTATCCACAAAATAGAGGACGTTATGGACCTAAGGCGATTATCTTCTCGAAGCAGATCCCTTAACTACATATCTATTTTTTCAAAGTAGATTAGTCGACACTATCTACCTCACTAATCTCAACATTCTTTCAGAATTTCCAACAGGTTTTATCCAGGCAGTAAAAACTTATCATGAACGCTTTGCCAAAGAGCGGGAAGTATTATCAAAGTTTTCAGTAGCTACCCAATCTTCAAGGAAACCAAGAACCTTAAAGATGCCGAAATCAAAATATCAAGAATCACATTTATCCAAATTGGAGTAAGCAATGGCAAGTATCGTCTGATTGATGAACCACCTAAACATGATTTTAACTGGGATCTGATTAACCAATGTAACCTCCATTGTTTGGATGGTGTATATCAACAATGCATCAGAATCACTTCTCAGTCTTTACTCAAGGTTAATTACAAAGGATCAAATATCGTCATGACTTCAGCCTAGAAAGCTCCTATAGCACCAGAGGCTCTACAAATTATTAGACAGTTTAAACATCCATTTTCCACCATGGAAGGTATCTTCGCTGAATTATCAGAACAGTGGAAGTATGCTATCTACCAACAACTCAACACTCATACTCAGCACAAATGCCAATACTGCCCCACCACCTCTGCTGACAGAGACGAATCAGGTTCCATTGAAGCAATAATAAGATGTAAAGAAAAAGCAAAAGCAAGAATCATCCAAAGTATGTAGGCCCTCTATCGGCCATCTACTAAAGTATGCAGGCCCTTCTGTCGGCCATCTACTATTTTTAAGCTTTAGTCTTTTCTTTTAGTTTGGACGGTTGTGCTTTAACTGATTCCTTCGGTTACCTGTAACAAGCCAACCTTTGTCTATATAAGGAACGTTTGGTATCTATTATCAATATGAAATAAATAACATCTTTGTTCCTTACCTCTTGCTCCTTCCGAATTCTAGCCTACAAATTGGCGTTCAAACGGAAAAAAGCAAATCAGGTATGTTTACAAATTGTTTTTGTTTCATCATAAAGTATTCATCTTTGTATTATCATTAAAACGAATCTTTATGGCTATTATTTTATTATTATTAAGCAAATATTACTTAGTGTATATTATATCCAAACTTGTTTATTCGTATTAATTATTAGTTCTACATGTCTAAACAAAAGTGATCTAATTGATTTATTTGACAAAATAACAATTTATGGATTTATACCCATACTTAGACAATATCTCTTTGATAAAATATTTTCTCCTGATATTAATTATAACAATTTGTGTTGATTCATCTTATTATGCTGTCTATAATACTTTTCTCAATTCTCGTTTCTTATGTTTACTTAATAATGCTTTATGCATGTCTACCTATTTTTATATTCTTAGCTCTTTGTTTTACCTATTTAAATCCTAACTCTATTAGATTATTATTTCTCGATTGTGTTAGATCTAGATTTAATCCAATTATTTTACAATATTTAGTAACATATGTTGATTATTGTAAGAAGCAAAAAATAAAACACAAAAACTTTTTTATTCTTCGAAATATTATTAAAGTTATGCCAGTTTGTACACGTTGTAAAATTATGCATCAAGCTATACGTCATAATGAAAATAAACTAAGTATTACTAGGAAACTTATCCAAATTACTACTGCTATGTATAATTTTCTTCAGTCACTAAATACACCTCAAGAAGAGCTTCAACTTTATCAAACACGAATGAATTCACATTATGAAATATATCAATTAGAAAAGGCAGATGCTAAATATTTATATAATCAATTTCGAGAACATTATCAACATCTCAATGACTAGTTGTACTCTTTGTATACAGTTACAAGAACATATAGATTATATTACTAATCTACTCAATCAATATAAAACTGAAAAAGAATATTATGAACAAAGATATAATTATTTACAATTTATGATCAGTAACGCTGAAAGTCTCAACCCTGTAAAAGAAAGATTAGAATTAGCCTAGAATCTTTATAATTTTTATCAGATATAACTAAATTTTTTAACTAATACTTTACAAAACCATATGTTACAACATCAGCATCTATAAAATGGCAGATATAATAACAGAAGATACAGATACCGAAAATTATACTATATTAGACCTAGATAATTTAGAGTTAACTGAATCAACCAATATTTTTCATATAAATACACTCCTTTCTAAAGGAAAATAAAAACAAATATCTAAAACACAACTAAATCTTAAATCTGGACAAGATATACAAAATTCACTTCTAAAAAATTTAATAAATCGCCAGAACATTATTATGGTAAATTTGTTCATGAAACACCCATTAGAATCGATCAATGTAGCAGACATATTAGAATAAATTTAATTGATCAAGAACAAATTTATAAATAATTACAAAAAATACCCAGTGATAAAAGAGATAAAATTGGATATATACATTTATCAACAATTCAAATATTATTAAAAACAACTTTTCAAGAAAGAATTGATTCACCTATTAGAATGGCCATTGTAGATGAACGAATGACTAATTTAAATGATCAAATTATCGGAATTATGAATGGTAATTTAGCCTATGGAAAAATGAAGTTTAATACAAGACTAAAAATTGGTTTACCATTAATTTCTCACAATTTAGACGAAACAATTACCATCGCTTATAAATTTTATTGTGATAATTTAATGACTAATGGACAATATCTCTTTTCAATTACATATCAAATTAATTACGCTTTATCAAACTCACACCATAGTATTGAATTCAAAAACACTGATAAAATTTATATAGAACAATTATTTAATGATGTTGCAAAAGTAGGAACCAATTTACAAACAACCTTAAGAGAATTACCTGAAATAAAATATCCAATAAATCTTGAAGATACACCAAGACTATCGTTAAGTCATACCTCTCTAGATAATCGAAAACTCTTTCATTCACTATCTGTACGACTAGAAAAACCTATTCGATTTACTGAGCCTGGAAGCTCATATAATCCATCACTTAAAATTAAAGAACCAAAACTTAGAACAAATAATTCAGAACAAAGTAGTTCTAATGATATAATAACAATTGAAAACCAACTTAATGAATTATTAACACATATTAAGAATATTTTATGAGTGTTACTAAACAAGTATCAGAAATATTAGAAAAACAAGTTCAGATAGAACATCAGTTAAATGAAGTAATACAAAAACAAATAAATATAATACAAACTATACAAGTTTTATTACATGAAAATAAAGCAATAAATGAGCAAATTCATCAAATAAGAAAAACAATAATAATAGGTAAAAACTTGTAAATAAAAATTTGGATCACAAAACCTCACAAGGTCACAATTAGAGTATTGAATCTCCTTGAATCAGAACGATTAGTTTAGCCACACATGACTTTCGCTTCCAATAACAAAAATAGAACAAAGAAAGAGAATTGCGAAAAACATAAGCGGAGAGAACCTTTTTCTGTTGTGAGGAACGTCTCTTTTATAAGTTTTCTAATATAATCATAATTTAACTCTAACTCGTAAAGATGTCTATCTAAAACAAATTTAATTCAAACTCCTACATGATAGGGATAAGACGATGTCTTCCAGTCGAATTTCAACTCTTTAAGTAATCAGCCTTATCAATTGCATCAATCTCTTCACTTTATCAAAAAATTGTTATCATTAATAGAGTGTTAATACAATGCAATCTCCTAAAACAAAACAATCATTAATTTTCATATTTAGGCTCTAAAATAAATCTAAGACAAAGAAGATAATCAAATAATATTTCAAGATAAAATATTATCAATGGTGTTCTTGAAGGATTATTCACACGTTTACATTTCACTTTTGTCTGTAGCATGAGTTGTCAAGGTTAGCTAGTGAATATCAACTATTGACCTAGACATATTTCTTAGTTCTTTAAGAGAACATCAATCACAACAATTTCTACAATGAAATAAATGCTAAAGATGGTTCAGAAATAATTACCAGACAATCATAGACAATAGTAAAAATTATCAAACAATTTTTAAATAAATTTTCTAACCTAGGCATGTATTATGCAGAGTGTAATATAGTGTCCTTGGACTACAAAAGTGATAAAACAATGTTCTTGAAGGATTCATATGCTATAAGAGGTCGTCACAAAACGACTTCCACTGTCCAACTTACCTCCAAAATGTTGAATATGAGCCAATACATCTGTCTCCTTCACAACCATCATCAACGAAAAATATACCTTATAATATTACCCAACTATTTTGAAACACCGTAAATTCAACAAATCAAATAACTAATATTTTTGAACCAGACTATATAACCAATCATTTTGTGATATTTATGATTTTTATAATTAATTTTGTATATTAAGAAGTGCTATATAAAAAATAGAAATAATTTAGAGATTACTTTTATTTTTCAAAATTAATACATCTTGGAGGATACGGATAGTTGGGTCAAACTCTTGAGAACAGGTGCTCAAATTACGCTTAGGAGATGGAAGTAACTAATAGAATAGATAAACTGGATATGTTGAACATTTTCCTTTGACATTCTCTCTGTATATATATATATATATAGTTCCAAAGGAGTAGAAACCTAATTCTCTTGGTATAACAACACCCGCTATATCAGCCAAAAAGAACATGTAAACAGCCAGTAGGCGGGGTGGAAAAACAGGTAACCCCAAGATCAAAGGACGTGCCATAATTGGCTAGCTAATCCGTACATCTGTTACCTTCCCCGTATACATGCTGAGGTCAAGCTATCTAATCTCTGGAGAGTAGGCTTAAAATGCCTTGGACAATAGAACTTGTAGGTTGTTCTATACAAGTTCTATTAGCTTTACGGTCTCAAAGTAATGGGTAACTCAAGACGTCAGTAAAACTATGTGGGTCTTTTTCGCATAAACCAAATAAGACATAAGCTGTCTTTGAATTTGCGGTGCGATATAAATAAGTACTTATTTATTACAATTTTTAAATACAGTCATATGTTTAGATCTGCGGTGAATAACTAAAAGTTAGAAAAAACTGTGGTGCCACCGCAGAAATCAATAAACAGAAAGAAAATTGCGGTAGGAAACTGTTTTTGCGGTGAAAATTTTACTTTTCATTAATTATCTTCACTGCAAGTATTATTTTCTATTATACTCTTAATTAATATAACTAATAATATATTTTTATAAAATATTTTATTTACTAAATT
>JANQAP020000553.1:8380795-8402424 GCA_026874005.2 Erythroxylum coriaceum | reverse complement strand
AATTAAACTCCAATAATAATTCTATCATGACCTCATAATTTATTTAAATCATGCTTAACAACTCCATTCATTCTAAGACAACAATTCAAATTCCATAGAATATCACACTTAACAAAAATATTTCGGGGGCCAACAGCCTCGTTGCTAAAGGATGTGTGCAACAAGAGAGAATTGATTATAAAGAGACATTTTCTCCTGTTGTTATGTTTTTTTATTCGTCTAATCCTATCTATAGTAACCAGTTTGGATTTTGACTTACATCAAATAGATGTATAGCCTACTTTTTAAAATAGAGAATTAAAAAAGAATTTATATGGAACAACTTATGTGTTTCATTTAAATAGGCCAAAGCATAAAGTATATTAATTATTAAAATCGATTTGTGACATAAACCAATCCATAAGGTAGTGGTAAATTCATTTTCAAAACATATTATTTTGTATGATTTTCACATTATTGACAAAGACCATCGTGTATATATTAAAATATTAAAAGAAAAAAGTTATAATTTCATCTTTATATATTGATAATATTTTGGTTGTTAGTAATGATTATAAGTTTGTTAAGCAAATTAAAAACTTCTGCCATCCAAATTTTAGATAAAATATATGGCTAAAGGTGTATACATTTTCAAAGTAAGGATTTTTAGAGATTGTTCAAAGATATTATTAACATATACTCAAAAAATTCTTGAATGATTTTGTATGCAAGACTACAACCCACTTGATAATTATATTGCTAAAGATGAAGATCATAGTCAAAAGTTTTGTCCATCATCACTATAAACAACGGAATAAATGAAGAATGTCTCGTATTCTAACACTATTAGAATTTTCGCGTATACAATGATGTTTATAATAAGATATTTATCATATTATTATAACGATAAAAAGATATCAGTTAAATTAAGGACAAGCATGTAAAAAAGATAAATAAAAAATAATATTAAGGTATCTAAATGGCATTATTGATTACATATTGTGTTATTAAGGTAATGACCTATGTATACAAGGTTATACAAATGCATGTTAGGGAGTACATTTGGAAGAGAGAAATTCTTCATATGGATTTTTTCTTACTCAATAGTGATGCAATATCATGAAAATGTAATAAACAATTATATGTTACTTTATTTATAATGAAAGCAAGTTTATAGCATTTTCAATTGCAGTACAAGAAATTGTTTGACTGGTACGATTCTTAGTTCATCTAGGAGTCATTTAAGCAAGATCAATCTAATATTAATCAACTATAATATTCAAACAACAATTTGTTTTATAAAAGATTATAAATTTCATTGTAAAATCAAGTATATAGATACAAAGTATAACTACATGGAAGATATAATTGTACAAAGTGAAGTAAACATAAATTGTACATATATATATGTGTGATATAATAGTAGCCTCAATGACAAAACCAATTTCTTGAGCTGCATGTAATGAAATGTGAAGTAACTAAGATAATATAGATATAAATTATTGATAATTTTTAATATATATTTATTCATTTTTATCATATCTAAATACAAAATATATGATGACATTGTTTATTATTTGATAACTATTATGTAACACTTGATTCTAAAGTATGTTTTTATGTGTGAAATATTTTTAATATAAATCAGACAATATGTTGGATAGATAAAAGATTTGCTCTCTTATAATGGCAATCACCTCCACTATTCATAATAAGTAGAGATGATAGGTTTAAAATTTATTATCTAGATTGTAATTGAGAGAAAAAAGCTTAAACTATAAATGCTTCTTTAAAAATATACATGTCTTAAATTATCAAATGATGGTTCTAACATTATAAATTTTGTAATAGACCACTGAACATGGTGAAACAATAAATATGTTCAAACTAACATGTACAATATTTTAAGAACAAACATCTACTTTAAATAAAAAAGAAGTTAATATCATAATACATGACTCTTACCATGTATATAAAATTTACTATAAGAAGGTACTAATACAAATCATAAGATTTTAACTTACATTGTGTGAGATCGTAGGGGTTAAATGACACTCATAATATACCCTTATAACTCTTAGCTAATTCTTACGAATTAAATTTAAGGTTTGCTACTTTATAATGTTATGAAAAGATCATTCATGATGCAATCTTAAGGGATAACTCTAGGAAAGTAAATTAAATTAAATTTAATTAAAGAGAAGTTAGAATAGGGATAGGATGTTTTGACTGGTGACTAGCATAAAAAGATGTATTCGAAGCTAGCTTCATCTTTTAGTGAAAGAACTAAATACAATTATGATATGATGAAATAAATAAGATCAAAGAAGAATAAGGATGTGAGACATAATCTAGGGTATAACATATAAAATTTACTCAATAATCAATTAAATTAGTTGAGATGTCATATATTCCTAACATATTAAAAAGTCAATGTCCTAGTGCACAAGGTTTCTTGCTTTACGAGGGTTTAGAGAGGGTTATGATGTACACAACCTTACCTTTGCATTTTTTAGAAAGAAGTTGCTTCTGTGACTTCAGCTTGTGACCTTATGGTCACAAAGGAGCAACTTTACTAGTTGCTTCAAGTCTCTCATATATTCCTAACATATATTTGGTAATAAGCTCTCGACGTAGGCTAGTTACATGGGATATTGGATAAGTTTGAGAATTGCATAATTCTAATGAAGTCCATTACGTGTGAGTTAGAGAAGGTAAGTATAGACACCACCCATAATGGATTGGTAACTTGCTAATTTCTAAAGGCATTTGAGTTTTTGAATCATCATATAGAAGATATGATCTTTAAAAAAAATCAATAGATGAAGAGTTGGAAGTTAATAAGAATAGGGATTTTACATGAACTGAAATCCTTTTATCGATGGAAAATAAATATGAAAATCTATAAATGTTTTGATTTCAGTGATAAATGTTTAATGCTCCTATAATTTCAAATAACCAATTGTAACAACTTAATGAAGTTGTATCCTAAAAATTTAAAACAAAATTATAATAATCTTATACATATATATAATGAAGAAATATTTTTATTAGGAGTTAATACGCAACACAAATTTTGGGTAAAATAATCTTACTTTATGTTTATACTAAACTAATGCTTACAAAAGATCAGGATAAAATATTAATCATCCCATATAACATATTTATAAAATCAAGACATCATCTATATATATAAAGTTAATTTACACATTAATGAAGAACTCTTTAAAATACATAAAAGAATGTAACAATAAAAAAATAAACATATAAAACAAAGATTTATAATAAAATATATTATATTTTTGGTTTTATATTTATTTAAAATATTTTTAACAATTGAGAAACAACATAAATTTTATTAAATAAATGTATTCACAAAATCAAGATTAATAAAAATTCATTCATAATTTTTTATCATTATAATTAAATACATTATAAAATCAAAATAAAATATAATTTTCTATATGAATGAATTTATAAAATTAAAGCATAATTAAACATATGATAAGTTAAACTTTACCTATATGTTAATGAAAAACTATGATATATCATTAAAAAGAATAAAGTATAAAAATATAAAATATGTGTATAAAAATAAGATTTGTAATACAGTCAGAAGTGATAAAGCTCGAAGAAAGTAGTTTTAATTTTCCTTAGTAATAAGGTTTGGTAATAACAAGCATGCAATACGATTGATGTGTATATATATATGTTAGGTTGTAGATAATTATGGAGATGTTGCTTAGGAGGAATGTTAGCCAAGAATTAAAAAACTTTATAAGTTGAATCACAAAGAAAACACAATTTGACTAAATACAGTTTTAAATACCTATTGTAAATTATTCCCTTCTCTAGAAAAAACGAATGACAAGAAGATCAAATGTAACCTAGGATACAATCATATTCTAAACCGTATTCCTTACTAAAACTTTGGTTTATAAGACACCTCTTATAAAAACGTATTATAGCTCGAATTTTATGACAAAGAGATATAATATGATACACGATCTAGAATATATGCATATCAATGCTTGTGTTCCTCTCTTTAAAGAAAGATTAGAGAAACAATTGTATCCCGTACTATATAAACAATGAAAAGCTTATATAAAGAATGACGAAAACATTTACTAAGGAGTATAGTATTAGTATTAGTATTAGTTTTAGTTCTTTTCTACTTGTAATTAAGATTATTAACTATTAGAGAGAGACAGAGAAATACTATAACACATTGAGCAATTGTATTCAACCAAGAGGGAGATCGGGAATCATTATAATAAAGTGGATCACACCAAGATATTTAAATCTTCATCAAGGAAACCTTTTGATAAGTTTTTTCTAATCTTTTAATTATTTTTGTTATTTTAAGGATGATTTATGACTAAGTTCTCTTTACATCAAGATAAAGAGGAACTCCTATCTTATTCTTGTATGTATTGATTCTTTTTTATATAATAAGACTTTTATGTTTTAGATATTTATGTCATTCTTAATGTTACTTAGATGCAAGCGAAAGTATAAACTTGATATGAATTTTCATATAGACTTTACCTAAAGAACCTATGGGTAGATTAACCTAGGCACTTATATTATAGATTAAATAGAGCACTAGACATAGATCTACATGATGCTTTTGACATAGGGTGATCTTTCATAAAGTTTTATAGTAATTAGTGCATTATTAGATGAGTTAATTAGATAGACATATTAGTTAATCAATCAAGGGATAGATGGTTGTACATTGAGAGGTAACAATTTATTAGACTAGGATACTTCACTAGTCCAAATAATAGACTATTTAGATAACTGAATCAATAGTTTAAGATGATGTTAGGAGGAATTCTATTATAGATGTTATATCATAATTAATTTCTTATGTTTGATTACTTGCTTGTTTATGTCTATTGGTATTTATATCTATTTAGTTTAATTTACGTTTTGAATAAATCCATCAAACTCTTGACTATTGTTGAACTGATAATAATAAGATAGTTAAACTCAGTATACTTTATCCTCGTAGAATTGACACTCTGCTTATCATTGTAATATTATAAGATGATCAATCCATTTACTTATAAGTTTGCATTACGTTAGTAGAGAAAACATTAACCAGATATGCAAAGAGGGATGCCATTTGAAAACTAGAAATGGAGAACAACTTCTAACAATATTTGATAGAAATCCTAATGACAACTTATCTTCACTAGCTTTGATAGTTATTTGAGTAGAATGTAGATAGATATGAAAATGTTTATTTGAATATCTTCTCTAAAACAAAGGAGACAATGAAAAATGGATCTTCATGTCTAACAGGGAAAAAGACAGGTCCATTAATACCTTAACTGTGTTCATTTAGGTATATCAATACTTGAATTATTGTTGAACATTTTAATGTTTTGGTTAAATTATTGTAAGGTCTTCAATAACTATTTGGAAATGAGTGTCTCATTATGATCGCATATATTGTTTTGTATAATTGTTAGCTAATATTAGAAGGAAATATAATAAAGTGAACAATATAGTGTGCACTAGTTGAGTGTATAAGTGTGGCCTAAGGAATATAAATGAATATGATTGAATTATTAATTTTTATGTTTGATTATACATTTCATGGGAGGTTTAAAAGTGATATTATGCCCAATAACACAATCGAAAGCTTCAATTGATACTTGAAAAAAAAAGCTAGAGACAAAATCATTATCATTTACTTAAAGGTAAACATAAGAACATTGATGAAAAGATTTCATTAGATGAAGTAATTCATAGTTGCTTATTATAAAGATACATGTCCAAATAAAAAAATTTAGAAATCAATAAGAGGGAAGCTTCAAATTATCTTGAACATTATACTAAAGAAGGAAAATTTGAAGTGGCACATGTATTAGAAAAATTTGGAACATACATGTCATAAGTAAGATCTAACAAAAATATCTTATAGATATGTAATTATAACTATACTACTTGACAAAGGAACACTAACAGAATATATGGACAAATGCTACTCTAAATAAGTATACTTGAATGCATAATGGAAAAATATAAACCTCATATTTGGTGAATAGTTTTAACGCCAACCAAGTGAACATAATGAGCTTTTCATCAGGCCATCAATTTTTAAAACTAAAGCAAGAAGGTCAAAGAAAAAGAGGATCAAGGAAGTTAGGGAGAAAAGAAACCAGGTTATATCTCATAAGACTTGGAGAATATGTCATATGTGGATGATGCAAAAAGAAAAAAATACCTATAATTTTAAAAGTTGTAAAGCATCTTCATCTCAATAGAAAAAAAGTATAAAGAATCTAATTAGGTTTTTTATAAAATATTTTACTAACTTATATTACATGTTGCCTGCTTCATTTTCTTAAATTTAATATATTGTCTTCTTTAATGTAAGGCCAACATTTTCTTGCTTTTACCTTTAAAGGCACTGGACAAGCTTTTGTATTAACTTACTTCTTTCTATATGGACCATCCATTTGGATTGATTTTTGTTATCAATGGTATGCTTAAAACTTTGGCTTATGTTTATCAATATCTTACCATTTTTTTCAAATATTTTTGTCTCTACATTCCACACAATAATGTGTTTACAAATTGTTCCACATCTATTTTATTTCCAAAAAATTGAAAAATGTTAATAAACTTAATCAAAATCACTAACACGAACATAAAAGGTGATATAATTACATAACCTAACTTGAACCAAGAGTTCTTCAAAATATCGAAATACATTACGATAACTAGAAATGCACCCATCTTCCCTATTTTACATTTTTACCCCCATAAGGTTTTTTTTTTGAAAAATGAAAAAGAATTTAAATTATAGTTAAAACTAAATTGACATTACAACGAGTTCAAGGCTTAAAGCCTGCCATCATATTGCAATATGACCCAAGAACAAAAACTCCCTAAGGAAGATAGTATGACTATCTGCATAATAGGCAACAACAAGAAACAATTATAGGCACCACTGAACATGGGAAAACTCATTCACCATTTCTAGTATTTGAGATTTTGCTTTCTCTTCCTAGCAGATTTCCTTTTTGCAGATTTAGATTGCACGCAGAAATCGTCAGGGATGTCTGGAACATGGTTTACAGCTAGTGGGGTATCACGATCCTCTGTTTGTTCGATATCCCCTATCATTTGATTCTCTATTAGCCTAACAGTTGCAACTGGAGTCAACATGTTGGCCCAATCCATCTAACAATGCTCCTAATATTGAGAGGTGAAATCATTTGTGCCACTGTCTTGATTCTTCACATTGTCTACACTAGAATTGTTAAGAGTTGTCTTTCCTTGGGAAATATGTGTGACAACTTGTTCAGTCCTTAAACTAACTAGTTATATCATTAGATTGTTGCTCGTTCTTTTCCATTTTCTCCACTTCTGCGTCCACATGTCCAGCACTAGGCTTTGTAGAAATAGAAATTGCTTCGTCTTGAATTTCTCCAATTACACATACTGCAGATTCATCATTCTACACATTCTCTTCATTGTTTTTCCTAAATACATTCAAAATAACAATACTAGGCCCCCCTGTATCCACTAAATCTGCCGCCTCTTTAATTTCTTCAATTTCATATACTTCAGTTGCATCATTAAGATTCTTCATATTCTTTTCCTTCTTGTCCTCTAGTACAATATCTTGCCTAGCTACTGAGTTTTCTAGTGTGACTGGGTTCACTTTTCTTCCATTAACCTCCTCATTCTTATTCATCTTAAGGACATAAACATTGGTTCCCTCTTTCATATATGACTTCCAAGGATAAGACAACATAATTTTATCCTCCTCCAATTCTCCACTACAGTTATACTTCATGAGATGAATGTATTCGGGTAATATTTTCTTATGTTCCACTTCAATGCACACCCTTGCATAACCTACTCTTTTGATATTCACGTATTTTCATCCATAGCAAGAGGAACACCTAAGTAACTAGCTAGGTAGCTTAATCCTTCAAATGACCAACATTCAATGTGAATTTTGGGCAAATTGACCCAAATAGGAATTGTCTTGATTTTGTTTATGTCAAGTTTGAATCTCATTATCCACTTCTTTAAGAAAATTGACTTACCTTGAATGTGCCAAGGTATCATATCTATGACTTTGGCAACCATTTCCTCTAACTAAAATCAAAAAATTAATAACTCATCTTTATTTATTAACATTGAATGAAGACCTCATTTCTTCCAAATCATATCAGCCCAATGTTTCACGTTTGGGTATGCCAATATTTTCTCGAGGAAGTATCCGACTAATGAAGCTTGCCATTTAGTTGCTTCCTGTTGCAAAACTTCTACAGGAGGGGTGATAGTTCCATCATTGTTTCTAGCTATACCGTAGCTTACTCTGGGTCCCAACAACTCAGCTCCATGACTGCTTTCCCACATTTTGAGACAATGGGATAGTTTTCTGGGTGGTTGGGAGAGGGGGAAAAATACTCATTCTCCGATGCCTAGTTAAGTTGTGAGCCAGAAGAATTAAGTGACATTTTATTAAACAGTTAAAATGCCAGTATCCAGGTGCAAAAGGGAGGGATGGACTTCAGATGCAAGTCATCTCGTTAGTTGATCCTTGCTTCTAGATTTTTGCTCTTTGTTGCTCTGTCCTTTCCCAGTTGCCTCTCGCTCCTAGATTCTTACTGTCAAATCTAGGTCGTTAGATAAGGGTCACGCCTCGCGTCCCTCGTACAATTTTGGGTTGATATCTCCTTCAGTTGATCTGGGTCACAGATCTAGGTCCTCCTTTGACAGTCTGTTCTTTCCCAGTCACCTCTTCCAAATTCTTGCTCTCAGATCTGGGTCTCATGCCTCACGTACCTTGCACATCTCTTCAATTGGTATCTCCTTTGATAGATTTCTTGCTCTGTTTCTCACTCTCCAGAATTCTTCACTTAGTTGACAATGGCTCTCTCAACTAAGCCACTGATCATATTCTGCGTTCTATCATTCTTGGCTACCAATTTACATTTTCCTCAGGGAAAGCTCTATCTAGCACCACTGGAAAAGGTCATAATGATTTTTTCCCCATAAGGTTATTATTCATAAAACCATGCTCTTCCTCTATTCTTCACTGCAGGTAACTGTAATCAACTAGTTATATATACCAATCAACTCCTCTATTCAAGTTTGTTTGTCACAATCATAACTATTTTATCTCAAAACAACGCCAGAATCATCATAAAAATTGAGATAAAAATCAGAGAAAAACTCAAATCTTCAATTTGTCACCTCCAGTAAGTATTGTAGACCACCACCACCATTAGACTCCACTTGATGTTAGGAGCAAAAGGGCTATGGTCATGTCACCAGTCATCATTTGTATTGCAATTGATTGATGAAAATAGAGGTTAGGGTTTTAGAAATAATTTTCTTTAATTCATTGAGATTGGTTGAGAATTTTAGTTTCTTGTAGTTATAAAAGTTGTTATCAAGATCTTTCGTTTGGTATAAAAATCATTGAATTTTGAGACTAAAATTTTTTCATTCACGGAGGAAAATTCTAATGACCAAAGGAATATTTTAGTCATCAGAGATACTATTTAGGTGAATTTCTGGCTAAATTTTCAGAAAATTTTTAAAAATTCTATAAATTGTGTTGATCCATTTTCCCTTAAGAACTATAGTGAAATTCTTAATAGTTTATGAATTAAAAATCATGGAAATTTTAGGTGAGAATATGATCAAGGGTCAGATTGCATAATTGAACCATCTTAGCAAACTAAATGAGTCATAGATTGTTAATTGAGCCCAACAACTTGTAATGATTATGATATTTTTCTTCATATTTTACAGGTATAGTAGGAATGGGACTCATATTGTAAGGTTCAGATAGACAAGTACATAAATAAGGTAAGTTCATATTACTGATACAAAATCCATACCAACTATTGAATATGGTTCTACACTAATATGAATGATGACGTGTTAAGCTAGAATAGCCACCTTATCCTTATGTATACGAATATGATATGATATATATTTATATTTATATACATATATATAGTACCTACAAGTATTGATAGTTGTGCATTAGTGTGTGTTTTTCTAAGTATTTGGCATGTGTTTCTTGCATAATAGGTTATTATTGTTGTGTTTTAGGATTTATTTTGTATGTTTTTGTTTAGTTTGATCTTTATTATGTTTTTTATGTTTGATATTGATTTAGGGTAAGAATTGATTATTTTGATGTAGGAATGGAGGTGGCAACCTTTATTATTGAGTTAGAGACCAAGAGAAGAGAAGAGGAGAGGAGAAGAGAAGAGGAGGAATTATAATGTAAGAACCCACGATCATGGGTTTCATGCCAATTCCCAAGATTGTGGGATGTCTAACTCAAAGATATACACGAAGTTCACTTATTTTTTAGGTTTTCTTGACTATATAAGGTTATAAACCCCTATGGACGAAAGAGCTTCGGTAGAAACTTGCCTTTTTGATTAAAAACGCAGGTTTAGAGTCTTGGGAGAGGTAGAGATTTAAGGTTTTTCATTCACAATTGGGAAAAGAGCATACAAATGCCGAATTTTCCAAATTCAGGCAAAGAAGAGGAGGAGTTTGATTCATTTAGATTTCTTTCTTTTTTTCTCTTCTAACATTTGTGTGATGGAATATTTGATTGTTGAGGATGTTATGGATATCATGAGTGACTAATTTATTTGTAGAGATTACTTTTGAACTTCTTATTAAACTCCTATTTTGTTGATTTGAATAAATGAAGCTTTTGATGAATGGTGAAATTATACCTTGCAATATATTAAGAGATTGAATTGGGTAATTTGTGTAGGGTTGTACAAGGAGAGCTTGCACTCTATAGCCCTACATTCATCAAGTTAATTGATTAGTTAAAGAGATATCTTGGCTAATTTAATTGATCACCCATAGGATAACTTCATAACTAGTTAAATTGGTGGATTGATTTTGTAAACTGAGAGATTGTTTAATCATCTCCATTTAATTTTAGCTAGGGACAATTAATTACACCTTAAGAGAGGGGAGTTAATACATTAGGATGTCTTAGGTGAGACACAATTCAATTAACAAAATAGGAGGGAGATAAGATAGGGAAAAAGTGATCTCTAGTTGTGAAAATTTTGAATTCCAAGTTTCTGCATTTTTGCGTTAGCATTTGTGCATTGTTAGTTGTTTAATTTAATTTAATTTTCCATATTATTTCTATAAAAAAATTGGTTCTTAAACAAAGATCAATCTAAATTAAGTGGTGCCTAAGCACAATTCTTGTGGGATCGATATTCGCTTATTACTACAAGTCACGACCCGTATACTTGTAGTTTTGAGTGTAAAACTAGTAGTTGTTTTCCATTCAACAAGTTTTTGGTGTCGTTGCCAAGGATTGTTTGTTTAGCATCTTGTTTAGTTTAGGTTACTTTGATTTAAGAGTTTTTGATACTTTTTCTCTTGTATTTGCAGGTGTATAAACATAAGGAGCACATGAAGATCGACAGAATTTAGCGACAAAGAGTTATCCGATATCATAAAACATGAATGAGATTTAAGAAGAGCGAAGCATCGAGATATTATACAAATAAATATTACAAAAGAAGGAGAGAAAGGAGGAGCTGAGAGGACATTGATGGACTTTATGAGGCCAGGTTTTAGTCCTCAAGGAGTTGCAAGGCCAGCAATTCAAGCCAATAATTTCGAGATCAAGTCGGCACTCCTTAACATACTTCAGAGTAGTGTGTAATTTTATGGGCTGTCCAATGAAGATCCAAATGCCCATATTGCAAATTTTTTGGAGATCTATGACACCTTCTGGTTTAATGGGATGTCTGACAATGCCGTGACATTGTAATTGTTTTCTTTCACTTTGAGACATCAGGCAAAGGCGTGGTACAACTCGTTAAATTCAGGGCAGATCACTACTTTGGAACAGCTAGCCCAAACATTTCTCGCGAAATACTTCTCGTTGACCAAGACAACAAGAATCATAAAGGAGATCACAAACTTTCAATAGAGTGATGGGGATCTCTATATGAAGCCTAAGAGAGATTTAAAGAATTACAGAGATTTTATCCCCACTACAACCTTCCGAGGGAGTTCCTATTGCAGACATTCTACAATGGTGTAAATCAGAGCAGGAGATGAACCATAGATGCAACTGCTGGAGGTTCTTTGATGAGAAAGACTATTGATGCAGCTCATGACCTTCTAGAAGAATTAGTGAGCAATAGTTGTATGTGGTCAAGTGAGAGGAGTAGAAAGGGGTAAAAGGAGCAAAAAGGTATGATACCGATTGACTCCGTTGCAGCTTTAAAGGCATAGATCACAGCCCTTACTAAACAGTTGAGCAACATGCAAGGAGCATCTTCATCTAAAACCAAAGCGATGCAAGTACAATATGAGCTATGTGGGCAAAATAACCACAGCTCAACTGAATGTTTCTTGTTGGGGGCTAGTGGTACAAAATAGGTAAATTACTTGGGCCAACCAGAAAGAGATAATAATCCTTACTTTAACACTTACAATCTAGGATGGAAAAATCACCCAAATTTTTTTGGAATACTAATAATACAAGTGGTCAAACAAGACCACAAGGTCCTCCTGGATTTCAGCAAGATCGATTTGGATCTATGGAGAGCAAAATGGACAAATTGATGGATGTTTTGAGGTCCAAACTGGCAACTCAAGAAGAGAACCAAAAGAGAATGTTTGCCAGCCAAGAGGAAAGTCAAAAAAGGATGGAGGCAAAGTTTGATCAAATTGTGAAGAACCATGCTTCATCCATTCACAACTTGGAGGTTCAGGTATACCAACTTGCTAATGCTTTGTCTTCTAAAAGTGCAGGTAGTCTACTAAGCAATACCGAGTCTAACCCAAAGGAACGAATCATGGCCATCACTCAGACCCAGGAAACAGAACTTGAACATGTGAAGGAAGACGAAGATAAAGGAAAAGGATAAGTAATTATGAAATTCCTTCAAAGTGAACTCGTAATTGAGCCAATCAAGGAATCTCAACCTGAAATTCCATACCCTATTTTAACTTAGTGGAAGTCAATTTCAAGTAGGGCAACGAGAAATTTTAAGGAGGTTGAATCAAACAAGGTTGAGGACATAATGGAATAACTACAAACAAGGCTCACACTAAAGGAACCAGTCAAGAAGAAGGTTAAGGAGCACATAGCAGAAGGAAACCCTAATATAGCACATAAGAGAGAGGACTCAGGGGATTTTTACATTCTTTGCAGTATCAATGGAGTCAACATAAATAGAGCATTCGAGGATTTAGGAGCAAGTATCAATATAATGCCCTATACCTTTAGTCAGAAGTTGGGGTTAGGAAAGTTAGAACCACAAAGATGTTAGTAAAAACAGTTGACAGAACAGTTCATCAACTGAAGGGGATTATTAAGAACGTGTAAGTACAAATTGATAAATTTATTTTTACCACAGATTTCTATATATTGGATATTGGAGAAGATGTGAAAATCCCTATGGTCCTTGGATGACCGTTCCTGGGCACTTCTCTCTCAATAATTGAAATTAATGGGAGTGAACTAACTCTGAGTGTAGGAAAGCAGCAAATAACCTTCAAAGTGTCAAAGAAAGACAATAGTTCTCCTCTAACTCCAACTAATATCAAGGAAACCAAACCTCGAGGACAATGGGAAGATATTGAGGATCCTAGGAATGCATTCAGAAAGAAACGATCGCATAAAAGAAGGCGAAGGAAGGAGAATCACAAGCGAGGTGGAATCCATAACATGGTAGCTCATGTGCAAGTTTTGAGATCAGTTACTGCACTACCATTGCACTAGGAATGCCAAAGTCGGCCTGGCTCATTTTTGGCCCAGTTTGGGCCAGCCACAAGCTAACCATAGTCGGGCCTCGGGATGACCAATTCCCACGATCATGGGATGTCTAACCCTAAGATATACGCAGGGTTCACTTATTTTTTAGGTTTCGTGGGATATCTAACCTGAAGATATACGCGGGGTTCACTTATTTTTTAGGTTTTCTTGACTATATAAGGTTACAAACCCCTATGGACAAAAGAGCTTCGGTAGAGACTTGCCTTCTTGAGTAAAAATGCAGGTTTAGAGTCTTGGGAGAGGTAGAGATTCAAGGTTTTTCATTCACGATTGGGAAAAGAGCATACCAACACCGGATTTTCCATATTCGAGCAAAAAAGAGGAGGAGTTTGATTTATTTAGATTTCTTTCTTTTTTTCTCTTCTAGCATTTGTATGATGGAATATTTGATTGTTGAGGATCTTATGGACATCATGAGTGGCTAATTTATTTGTAGAGATTACTTTTAAACTTCTTGTTGAACTCCTATTTTGTTGATTTGAATAAATGAAGCTTTTGATGAATGGTGAAATTATACCTTGCAATATATTGAGAGATTGAGTTGGGTAATTTGCGTAGGGTGTACAATGAGAGTTAGCACTCTATAGACCTACATTCATCAAGTTAATTGATTAATTAGAGAGAGATCATGGCTAATTTAATTGATCACCTATAGGATAACTTCATAACTAGTTGAATTGGTGGATTGATTTTGTAGATTGAGAGATTGCTTAATCATCTCCATTTAATTTGGCTGGGGAAAATTAATTACACATTGAGAGAGGGGAGTTAATACATTAGGACATCTTAGGCGAGGCACAATTCAATTAACAAAATAGGATGGAGATAAGATAGGGAAAAGTGATCTTTAGTTCTGAATATCTTAAATTACAAGTTTCTGCATTTTTGCATTACCATTCATACATTGTTAGTTGTTTAATTTAATTTAATTTTCTAGTTTATTTCCATAAAAAGAAATTGGTTCTTAAACAAAGATCAATCTAAATTAAGTGGTGCCTAAGCACAATTCTTGTGGGATCGATATCCACTTATTACTACAAGTCACGACTTGTATACTTACCGTTTTGAGCATAAAACTAGTTGTTGTTTTCCATTTAACAAGTATATACATGTACATATGTAATTTGTGTAGCCGTCATTGTGATGCGTATACAAATATTACTGCGTTATCTAATTATATGCATATGAGTTTGGGTACATATGGCATATTGCATACATTATGATGGTCCTTATATGATTGAGTGCTTGTTTTGTGAAATTGAGTTATTGATATTTTGATTGTGTGTGGATGTTTTTAATTGTGATTATAGAGGAGGAAATATTTGTAAAACATGTCACTTGATGGTTACATATTAAGATTAGATTCACAATGATTTGATTATGAGAGATGATATGTGATATGATATTGAGATATGATACGGACCGATCCTAGTTGATGAATGGCTTCCAATTAGGTCCTTATTTAACATGTACATTACTAATGTGATTGTGACTTTGGACGTATTGAGTGAGGGCTAGTCTATTGGTGATATTTGGCTCCCCGCCCTTTTAGACTAAAAAAGTCTTACGACTATATGAGTATAAATGTATGGCTAGGTTGTTGGTTATGCTTAGCTCCCCGTAGCCATTTAAGGTGTATATAGTAGCCAAGGATTGGTATCGAGATCACATCCTTCCATAATTGGGTGCAATGACTTGGTTGTAACTTAAGGAGAGGTTTATGGACTATTTCCTCTCCTTACAATTCGAGAGGTACTCAGGTCAGAGTTCCTAAATCTATGTTAGAAAGATAGGATGGTGGATAAGTATGCCATTAACTCTACTTAACTAAGTCATATGCCTCGAAGATTGTTTCAAATAAGATAAGGAAGAACAACCAATATGTACTAGGGCTAGGAACCCCTTTCATCAGCATGCTTATGAGTTGTCGAGAAAATTTTTCTACTTTGGTGGATATGGTCAAGTAGTTGGAAAGGATCCTCATAAAGCAGGATGCTTTGTTTATTAAAGATCAAAGTATGAGGCATTCATTAAGACCCTTTAGTTTTTAGCAACAAAAGCAGTAATAATTAAACTTTTTGCTAGGGAATATTTAAAGTGAGAGCTCTTGACAGAGGGCTGTTTGAGCACATGACAAGGTAAGATTTAGTCGTAGACATTTGGGAAGATTTAGGTTCATACCTAGAGCATATGGTAATAATAACGGACAAAGAACTAAATGTAATAGTTTAAGCTCGATATCCTCCATTTGCCAATAGTATAGTAGGGCAAACCCAGACCCATGCTATATACCACTAGGAGGCTGCTACAGATGTGGCCAATACGAGCATCTAACTAGGGACTTCCTAATAATAGGATATCATAATTCATATTCTAATATGGTGCAACCCCTATTTTAATGGCCATAAGTAGGACCACAACTCTCAACATACAAGTTGTGATTAGGCTAAATTGTTCACCCTCACACCTTAATGCACAAGCTTTAAATGAAGTGCTATCTGGTATTCTTTTTATCTTTGGATTAGAAGCTAGAGTTTTGATAGATCCGAGAACAATCCATTCTTTTATGTCGCTCAACTTTGCTATGAGACTAGAAGTAGTATCGGATAGGATGTATGAATCCTTGCCCATATCCTCACCTCTTAGTGATTCCATATAGATGGATTTGATCTACTACTCGTGTCCTATGGAGATTCATGGTAGATATAGGCAATGAATCTTATAATGCTGTCGATTATGGATTTTGATGTAATTTTAAGGATGGACTGGTTGTTTAGCCATTATGCTACCCTGAATTGTAGAGAAAAAAGTAGTATTTTAGATTTTAGATGAGATAGAGTTTACTTTTGATGGAGATAAAAGGATCATCCCATCCAATATAGTTTTGGCATTAGTTTCCAATAATATGCTTAAACAGGGATGTCAAGGGTTCTTAGTCCTAATCTGGGATACCTCTATAGAAATTAATAGCCTCTAGTTTGGAAGTTTCTAGGTGTATTTCCTAAAAAGTTACTAGGACTACCTCTAGAGAAAAATAAAGTTCTACACTTATTTAGTACATAGTATAAATATAATTTCTATACCTTCATATAGAATAAAACCTGTTCAGTTAAAAGAATTAAAAGAACAATTGTAAGATTTATTGGATAAGGTCTTCATTAAGCCTAGCATGTCACCATAGGATGCGCTAGTACTATTTGTAAAGAAAAAGGATGGTTCTCTTTGGTTGTCTGTTAACTACAGACAATTGAATAAGGTGACTATCTATAACAAGTATCTATACCCTAAATTGACAATATGTTTAATCAACTTCAGGGTGTTAGGTATTTTTCCAAGATAGACCTAAGGTTTAGATATCATCAATTGAGGATCAGGAGAAGATGTACCTAAAATGGCTTCAAGAGTCTATACGTCCATTATGAATTCCTAGTAATTTCATTTGGCCTCACTAAGCTCCATCAACTTTTATGGATCTAACGAATAGAGTGTTCAAATCATTTTTAGATAGGTTCATGATTGTCTTCATCAATGACATTTTGGAGTATTCACAAACGGATAAGGAACATGCCCAACATTTGATAGTGGTGTTATGCACACTTTAAAAACATCAATCATAGGCCAAGTTCTCAAAGTGTGAATTTGGCTTCAAAGTGTCACATTATTAGGATATATGATATCTTAGGAGGGCATATAAGTGGACCCAAAGAGGGTAAATGCTGTAACAAATTGAGAAAGACTAAAGACAGTGACAAAAGTGCAAAGCTTTCTAAGATTAGTAGGTTATTATTAAAGATTTGTCCAAGAATTTTATAAGATAGCAACCTATTAAAATGTCTAATGTAAAAGAATGCTCGATTCATTTGGTATGAAGTTTATAAGGAGCACTTTTAAAAGCTAAAATAGTGTTTAACTACAGCTCAGTCTTGGCTTTATCAACTGAAGGCAGATGATTTCAATTCTACTATAATGCTTTGAGAGTTGGCCTAGATTGCATGTTAATGCAAAGTGGTAGGGTGATTTCTTATGCTTCTAGACAATTGAAAAGGCATGAAAACAATTACCCTACTCATGATTTAGTTATGGCAGTAGTGATCTTTGACTTAAAAATTTGGAGATATTATATATATAGTGGGACATGTGAAATTTACACAAAAATATATATTTTAATAGAAAAATTAAAATTGAGGCAAAAAAGGTGGATGGATCTACTAAAAGATTATGAATGCATGATTTAGTATCATCTTGGAAAAGGAAAATATTATAGTAGATGTACTAAGTAGGAAGTCCTCAGGTGGTTTGGCATATATCATAGTAGAGAGGATAGCTTTGAATAAAGAGTTAAATGATTTTATGGGTTAAGGCACTCAATTTTAGATTTCAAATTTAGGAGTACTATTGGAAAGAATTAGAGTACAGTCAATATTATTGAACAAGATCAACGTCATTTAAGGCCAAGACCCTAAGCTTTAAAAACTTATGTATGAAGTTTAAGAATGATGCCACATGGATTTTTAGATCAACAAGGGAGGTATGCTAAGGATGAATGGGAGACTGTATGTTCTAGATATAGAAAAATTGAAGGAGGAGATTTTAAAGGTAGTGTTCTATATAACATACAATGTACATCTAGGTTCCACTAAGATGTATCGTAATATTAGAGACATATATTAATGGGACAGTATGAAAAAGGATGTGGCTAAATATTTCTCTAGGTACTTGATTTGTAACAAGTAAAAGTTGAGCATCAGAGACCCTCAAGTAAGCTACAACCATTGCCAATTCCTGAATGGAAATGGGAAAAGATCATAATGGATTTCATAGTTTGCCTACTTTAACAAGGGCTCGAAGTGATTCAATTTAGGTGATTGTAGATAGGTTGGTGAAGTCAGTCTATTTCTTACCTATATTTCTTACCTATAAAAACCACCTATTCAGTGTCTAAGCTTGCTTTAGTATATATCAAGTGGATAGCGTGTCTCCATAGGGTGCTCGTGTTGATAGTCTCTAACCGAGGATCATAGTTCACATCTCAGTCATAGAGGAAATTATAGGAGGCAACGGGCACTAAATTGGATTTTAGCACAACATTCAATCCTCAAACTGATGGAAAATCTAAAATGACGATTTAGACCTTAGAAGATATGCTTAGGATGTGCATGATGGAATTTGGTGGTAGTTGGGATTCACACTTATTGGAGGTGGAATTTCAAGTAAGAGATTTTGTATTTCTAAAGGTATCTCCAAAGAAGATGTGACAAGGTTTAGAAAGAAAGAGAAATTGTCTCCAAGATATATTTGACTTTACAAGATAACAAAAAGAGTTGGAAATATGACATACAGATTAGCATTACCTCTGGATATATTGCAAGTCCATCTAGTATTCCACATTTCTATGCTTTGTAAATACATTTTTTATTCTTCTCATGTACTTCAGCAGTAAAGAGTGGAGGTGAACGAGACTCTGACCGATGAAGAGGATCCAGCAGCTCTTTTGGATTCTCAACTACTCCAATTATGATCAAAGTAGATCCCTTTGGTTAAAGTGTTGTGGAGGAATGGCAATGTCGAGAAGATCACTTGGGAGATAGAGCGACAGATAAGAGAGTTGTATCTATACTTGTTTTCGCAATAGAGCATTGTTGTAAAATTTTAAGATAAATTTTTTGTAAGGAGTGTAGATTGTAATATGTGTGCGTGTGTGTGTGCGTCTGTATGCGCGCGCGTGCGTGCGAGCTTGTGTCTGCCAACCCCTTCCTATTTTTCATTTTCAACCCCCTAAGATTACTATTCATAAAACCATTCTCTTTCTTTAATTTTCACTAGTAATGACTCTACTCAACCAACCATTTATATCAATCAACTCCTCTCTTCCAACCCATCTCAACTATACCCATTTTACCTCATAAAATGTCAAAATCATTACAAAATCAAGAAGAAAAATTGGAGAAAATTCAAATCTTTGATCCATCACCTCTTATGAGTGTAGTTAACCACCAATACCACCACCATTGGACTCCCTCTTAATGTTAGAGTAAAAGCCCTTTGGTCTTATCGCTGGTCACTATTTATATTGCTGTTGATTGACGAAAACAAAGGTTAAGGCTTTAAAATAAAATTTCTTGAATTCGTTGAGATTGGTTGAGAATTTGAATTTCTTGCAGTTATAAAAGTTGTTATACTCATCAAGAGCTTCCATTTGGTATAAAATAAATTTTAAGATAATTTTTTATCCATCGAATAAATATTCTGATGACTAGAGAAATATTCCAGTCACTAGAGATATTGTTCCATCGAACTTTTAACAGAATTTTCAAAAAAAATTCTAAATTGTGCTTATCAATTTTCTTTTAAGAACCATACAAAATTCTTAACAACTTGTGAACTAAAGATCACGAAAAGTTTAAATGAGAATAGGATCAAAGGTCAAATTGTATAATTGGATCATCCTAGCAAACAAATGAGTCTTAGGTTGTTAATTGAGCCCAATAACTTGTAAATAGCACTGATTAGGATATTTCCCTTCTTATTTTATAGGTTTATCAAGAGTGAGACCCATATTGTAAGGTTAAGACAAATAAGTACATCAATCAGGTAAGTTCATATATATTTACTGATATTAAATCCATACAAGCTATTGAATATGTTTCTATACTGATATGAATGACGACTTGTTAATTTAGGATAGACACTTTATCCTTATCCTTATGCATACGGATATGATATGATATATATTGTGATGCCTATGCAAATATTATTGAGATATCTAATTATATGGAAACATGTTTGGGTATATATGGCATACTGGATGCATTATAATAGTTCTCATATAACTGAGTGCTTATTTTTCAAAATTACGTGATTGATATTTGGATTGCGTGTGGATGTCTTTGATTATGATAGTGGAGGAAAAATCTATAGGACGTGCCACTTGATGGGTATACATCAGGACCATATGCGCACCAATTTGATTATGAGAGATGATTATGATAGGATATTGAGATATGATACAGACCGATCTTGGTTTATGCTTGGTTTTCAATCGGATCCTAGTTTGATATGTATATTATTAATGTGGTTGTGACTTTTGTCGTATTAAGTATCGGTTGGTGATGTTTTCTCCCCGTAGCCCCTTTGGACTAAGAGAGCCTTATGGCTAAATGAGTATAAGTGCATGGCTAGGCTGTTGGTGATGCTTAGCTCCTTGCAATTATTCGAGGTATAATATTGTGAAGATTTAATTATGGAGACTAAGGTTTTATAGATGTTCCTTCTCCATGATTTATTGTGTATTGCATGTGATTTGTCATGCATCATATATGTGTGTTTATACTATTATAAACTATATATTATGTGAGCATGTTATTGGGTGTCGTGAGGCAATATGGACTTAGTGAGGTCTGACTCCTTTTAACTCTATTTTCAGGTCAATTACCATCATTGTTGTAACAATGACTTGAGGAGTGTTGGTTGCAACATATCTACTTCTATGTATATTTTTCATTTGTTTTCACTTGCACTTATACTCTAGCGTCCGAAGTGATATGATTTAATTTATCAAAAAAATTTCTTCTAATATACGCTAACACTATTGTACTTTACTGTATTTGTATTTACGTTGTCTGTGTTGTTATTTATTTTTAAAAAAATATGCGTCGATTTATGTCACTAATAGTTAGACTTACATGTGATTTGAGGGCTTCAACTTTTGGGTTTCACGTACCCGTTCGAGCCGTGACATATAATAAAAATTAAAGTATGACATAAAAATAATTTAATATATTTTTATAAGAAAGTTGTCATATTTATTCAAAAGGTG
>JANQAP020000553.1:8165891-8176246 GCA_026874005.2 Erythroxylum coriaceum | reverse complement strand
CTACCTTACAAAATTTAAAAGATACCTTATTAGACTACAACAATTCCTAATTCATAAATTCGAATTTATTTTCATGCATACTAATTTAAAAAAAGTTAAAATAAAATAAAATAAAAAATCCTAAAAGCAGGATCCAACATAGGTAATATAATGTTGTTGATCTTTTATGTTACTTTCATGATATAGAACTTGAATATGTTCTGGTTGAGTTCTTTGATAAGTGGCAATGAATGATGAGACATTTGAATTATTTGACAGAATGAGATATTCACCAGCAAGCAATCTTGCCTTATCCAACATTCCTCTCCACATTCCTTTCTTTTTAGGCAAGAAGGTATATTGACCAACACATGATTATGCCTTATCCAACATTCTTATCTGGATGTCTTTTAGATTGGACAAAATATAATGTTGACTAGTACGTGATCACTCCTTATCTACTTTATGAGAGTTTTGAATAATTTCCTACTTTATTTTATTTGTTTCTTATTTCAAACTTTACCCAATCTTTTTGATTTCTTTCTTATTTTGCCTAGAAAATTTTTCTAAAAAAATTAGCATTTCCTATTTATTTTGGAAGTTTTCTTAAGATAAATTAAAGTTTCCTATTTCTTTTAGAAGACTTCTTAAGCTGAATTAGAGTTTTAAATTTTTTTTAAAATTCTTCCTAAGATGAATTAGAGTTTAAGTATACCTATTTAAACAACATTCAAAGAGATTAACATAACTCTCTATTAATAAAATGTATTTTCTCTTTGAGAATTTTTATTCACAATGTTAGGATTCGAATTTTGTTTGCTTTCACTATGTCAAGTCACGTCCTAAAATTGGTTTGACATTACCATATTTTATGTCATTATAATATACTCACTTTTTAATAGAGTATATTTATCATTTTTTAAATTAATTTTATTATTAATTTTTACAATTAAATTCTTTTTGTTAACCTTACTAGTAAAAAACATAAATATGATATGTCACATCAATATGATAATAACGTGACATAAATATATTAAATATTAGTATAAGTCCTACAAATAATATATATGTGTGGCAAGTCATTATAATGTTAACATAATATTAGACATCATGTTAATATTTTAAATCAATTTATTTACATTATTATATATATATATATATTCATTGATTATTTTATGTATATATGGTGAAAATAGCAACTCATTCATTCATAAAATAATCAATGAACATCATTTGTAACAGCTTGTGCAAAACGCACAGAGAAAGAGTCAAAACGTACACGAGAAAGAAGGCCAGTAGGAGGCCCATGATAAAAACAGAGGCCAAGAACGTGATGGACACTCATCCGAGCCAGTGAGCCCGGCACAACATTCGCCTCCCGAAAAACATGATCAATCTAGAACCCAGCTAAGGAACTAGTAAGCTACAAACAATCCTGAAGTATATATAGGCCATGCTGACCGATATCACACCTCATTAGAAAGTACATTCCATACCCCCACGAATCGGTCTCCATATGTAAAAAACGGACACCTTGTTGCACAGCACAATGAAGTCCCTGCCAAACACCACTTAACTCTGCTTCCAGACAAGAAGCCCGACCAATATTGTATGAGAAACCCCACTGCCAAGCATCATTAGAGTCTCGTAATAGACCACTTGCCCCTGCTAATCTAGTAGCTGCATTTCAAAAACCATCACAATTCAACTTTACCCACTCAGCAACATGAGGGATCCAGCGAACCCACCTATGTTCTTGTCGACCAACAATAGGACTGACAGCCTTAGTAACCTAATTTGCATGCCAGAATTGACGAACATAGTGAAAAACCACCGCAACTGGATCCACAGGAATATCGTCATCCCCCTGAGAAATAGTTATATTATGCCATCTCCATAATAACTAAACAATAATACCAAACAACATAGACAACGAAAACCTAGACACAGACCACCCAACACTACATTGGAGGTTAGAAATAAGCCAATCATCAAGCGATAAGCGAAAGAAACCCATTTGCTCACTAGCAGGAACCAAACAATCCTAAACCCGAATAACAAAGGGATAATCCCGTAGAACATGTAAGGTAGTCTCCTCCATATTCAGGCATGTAATACCAAGCATCAGGAGCAATATTTAGATAACAACAAAACACTCTAGTAGCTAACCGATCATGTCTAGCAATCCATAGAAAAGATCGAATACATTCAGGCCCTGTCCACTTCCAAATCAACCACCATAACTGACTATGGTCAGCCTTCATTCTATCATCTAACAACTCATACGCTGTAGCCATAAAAAAGGTACCATTAGGTGATAATGCCCATGCAACAGTATCCTCCCCATCCTTAGGGCGAGGAGTATACATCACTTCGATTACGACAATAATAGATGACGGCAACAAACCAACTAGCTCCAAAGAAGGCCAAACTCTATTCTCATCCACATACTCAAAGAAAATGAGAAGTGATAGCATCCGGTATCTTAGCCAACGCATGTACACGTAGGGGCCCAGTTCATCAATCCAAGGATCATCCCAAAACATTATTCAAGAACCATCACCAACTACCCACCTACAACTCTTAATCAGCGTCGGCCATACTTTATATAAAACTCTCCAAGTAGGAGAGCAACTATGAGGCAGAGATGGGACCTAGAATCAGGAAACTTTCCATCCATATTTAGCCCGTAAAATGCGAGACCATAGTCTATTATTTTCTGTTAGGAAACGCCACTCAAGCTTGAGCAGTAAAGCTTTATTCTTAACAGCCGCCGGGCGTAAACCCAAGCCACCATCACCTTTTAAACAGCACACCATTTGCTAGCCCACAGCATGGGTACGTCATTTATCATTAGTAGAACCCCAAAGGAATTTTCTAATCACTCGATCAAGTAATACTGCATGGCAGCTCACACGTTTGCGTAGAATAAATCAAAATAGCCAACAACACAGATTTAGCAAGGGTAATGCGTCCTGCAAAGGAGAGCAATCTGACATTCCATCCTGATAGTTTACTTCAAATCTTTTCAAGAATACCAATGTAATAATGTCTGGATGCACGCCCCTGAACAACCGGTGCCCCAAGATACTTACCCACTAAGGTGGTTTTGTTAAAACCCAAACAAACACTAATACTATCTTGTAAGGACGATGAAACATTAGCAGAAAAAAGACAGTAGATTTGTGGTCACTCACCTGCTGTCCAAAGCTAGAGCAAAATCATTCCAAGCACCCTCGAACAATTGAAGCCTGCTGAACCGAAGCCTCGACAAATAATAGTAGATCATCTGCAAAAAACATATGGAATAACAGCGGCCCTTGTCTACCAAGACGAACCAACCTCCACTCCTGACAATTAACGGCATCAAAGATAATATGGGTGAGTCGCTCCATACATAACACAAACAGATAGGGGGATAGTGAATCTCCTTGTGGCACTCCACGAGAAGGAACAAAGCCATTAGTGGGCACACCATTTACTAAGACATTCATGGTTGCAGTCCTTGTACACTGGCTCACTCGGGAAATAAACTCATAATCAAATCCAGCATGACACAAAATATCTTCAATAACATCCCAATTAAGTCGGTCATAGGCCTTTTCCAAGTCAAGCTTAATAAGCATCCATCCTGACTTTCCGTTTCATCTACGCATAGCATGAACCACTTCTTGAACAACAATGATGTTATCCACGATCTATTACCTAGGCATAAAACTAGTTTGAGATTTCGAGACATTTTGCTTCATAATATGCTTTATAAAATTGGCTAATAGTTTAGTAATGACTTTATAAAGCACATTACATAAGCTAATTGGCCTAAATTGTGCAAACCCCTCTGGACTGCTAACCTTCGGGATTAAAACAATAAAATTCTCATTTAACACAGGATCTAAGTAGCCATTTATCAAAAAGTCATGGATTAATCAAAATATAAAGGGTCTAATGATTGGCCATTGACTTTGAACCACCCCATACTTTTGATCACAGCAAAAATATCCACCATAGTGATAAAGTTAGCTAGTTTCTGCATCGTAAGTGGTGTCACCTGTGGAAAGGAGGAAACAGTAGACAACGGGAGGACCTCCCCTTGATCTGCCGAGCATAGAGAACCATAAAATTCCACAACCATATCTCGCAACTTTCCCTCTTCATGCTGCCACTGACCACAAGAATCTTTGAGAGATAAAATACGATTAGCACGTCTTCGAGCAAGTGTCGACATATGAAAAAAATGTGTATTCCTATCTCCCAAATTAACCCAATTAATTCGAGATTTCTAGATCTAATTCTTCTTGGGCCAATATCATTTCCAAATCTTTCTGTCTCGTCTTATATAGAACATCAATATGTCGAAGACCAGTGGGTATCCAAAGCCCACTTTAGCCCCTGTAACTGGGCCATCAGGTGTTGGTTGCGGTGCAAGATATTCCCAAAAACATCTTTATTCCGCTCACCAATATCAGAGCAAAACTGGGTATACGAGCTACTCCAACTCCTACCATCTATCTAGTTGTCTTGAACAAAAGTAGGGAAATTGGGATGAGAAAGCCAAGCTGCCTAAAAGTGGAAAGGATGAGCACCAGTATGTACCCGACCATCAGCACTCCATTTTAGGAAAATCAGTCTATGATCTGATTTAAGTCACAACAGATGATTAACTAGAGCATTTGGGAAATACTACAACCAAGACAAATTACACAAAGCACGATCCAAACGTTCCCTCAATGAACCCCTAAACCAAGTAAACCGACAACCCACAAAACCAAGATCAAAAAGTCCACACTCATCCAAGACCTGTCTCAGTTCCAGCAGTCGAAACGTATCGAATAAAGCTCCACTCTATCGATCCTCATGAGACAATATACAATTAAAATCACCAATCACAACCTAAGCGCCCAGAGAAGAATGTGAGAGGTTAACAAGATCCCTCCACAGAGAAGCATGTGTAACAGGTGAAGGACAAGCCTAAACAATAGTACAATCACCAGATACTCCATCCTTCTCCCACCGAAAATGGAAATACTGTTGAGATGAAGTCACCACTTGCACCGAGATTGTCACTGCCTGCTATAATAACCATATGCCACCTGCAAAACCCTAAGCATCTTCACAAAACGAATCAGACTATCCTAAAGAACAAATCACCTGCTGAGCACGTATACCACTAATGTGCGGCTTAAGAATCACAAAGATGTCAAGTCGATGTACCCAAACCTGCTCTTTAAAAGCCACACGAAATTGAGAGCTAGTAGCTCCTTGATAGTTCCATGAAATAATTGTCATAAGAAAAAGGTGATAAAGAAACCAAAGAACAACCTTTCGAGGAATGTTCATTACCTATAACAGTGTCCTATATCGGGTCCATCCGAGGTTCACTCGTCATCATCCGCTCGCACGCAAACACATCCCGAGAAGTATCCAAGTGTAAAGAATCAACTATATGAGCCACATCTGTATCCGGCCGCGATCGTTTAATCGAGGACCAACTTTCCACGACATGAGCAACCTGGGAGGCCAATGCCGCAAGATTAGCAGAGGCCGAGGAGGGGTGTTTAGACCGTAGACATTGCCGACCTGATCGAGTTAACATCCCTTTCATCTCCAGAGTTGGTTGCGAATCTGATAAACTTTGTTGGCCAAAATTAAACATCAACGGGGAAGTCGGTTTTACCACTATAGCTGGAACTAGCCTCTTGACAGTTACATCCACAGAAACCTCAGCAGGTTGTCTACCTTTATGTTTTGCAACTCCCAATTCAGCCTTTTGTACCACTTTGGGCGTCAATACCTCACTTGAAGCAATTTCTTACCATGCACGGAAACAGAGTTCTTTGGTTTTACAGGTACCTTAACATGCACGACACTTTTATTTTTTGAAGCCCTAAACAAAACAGCCCCCATACCAACAGCAGTCGCCGCCGCCACTTGATCTCCACTCGTCACGACCTGTATCGCAGTCTGATCATCACCAATATCTGAGTTTAAAACATCAAAACGTGAGCTAGAGGACCCAGCAACTTGTTTATTGTGAGCACTTACACTCCCACCAAACTTGCCTTGCTCATCACGCGAGTTATCATTAAGATCAACAGCCTTATGCGGAGCCCTCCATTCACGATGTAGAGCATGCATCCATGGACCATAAACATTCCCTTGCTATGCCGAAGTACTATTTCCGTGACTAGTATCTGGCTCAGTCACAATCGTAGGTGTCTTACCTGTTTCCTGTGGCGGCAATTGATAAGGACTCGCCACGTTGTTATGCCTGGCTCGACCACATGCAAAGTAGATTTGAGGGATTTTTTCATATACTATACGCTGCCATGTACCCTTCAAGTTGAAGTGCGGCTCCAAGGGATGGGAAAGATCCAATTCAAACGCAACACGAGTATAGTGTCCCCTATATGATTCAATAGTATTGATGTCCACCTTCAAAGCATGACCAATCATGTTGCCAAGTTTCATAAGGAAAGCTTCACTACAGTAGTGCACAGGTAAATCCGGAAACCTAATCCATGCCATGACCTGTGAAATCTTAGCTGTTGACGAACGAAATTCAGGAGACCACGACTGTACTACCAAATAATGACCTAGTACAATCCACGGTCCATCAAAGAGAATATGATTAACATCTTCATTATTCAGACGAAGCACGTAGAAATCATTATCTAAATCCATAATCTTTGGCTCAGCCAACAGGCGCCAAGTTTTACCGAGAGTAGAACACATCAACGAATAAGAGACTTTCAGCCCCAAAAGCTTAACCACTAATGTATGTTGCCAAGCCTGCTGAAGCCTCCCTTCTAGCTCATCCGAAACCTTAACAAATAAACCTTATTCCTTCCATGTTATGATAACATCCTCGTCACTTAAGGGAATTGCCGCCGAGCGTAAGTTGCTTATACCAAGACTATCCTTGTAAGAGATAGGCTTGTCAATCATAACCGTATCAGCCTCTCCATCTTGAATCACACGATCACTGTCCCCCCCATGACTGCGAAGCTTCACTTTCCCTGAGGTAGCCATCTCGGCTTCAGAGGAAATTAGGGTTTCAGAGTGCGCCATCCTGTTAATCTTTTTGTTATATATATAATTAATCATTCTTCTAATTTTAATTTGAAATATTTGATTAAAACTATTAACAACAAGAAGAATTCATAAATAAAAACTTGTTAAAATTAATCTAGTTATCTATCTTTATTATTTTGGATGGTTTAGGATACCATAAGTATGCCGAAAGTAACAATAAGGATTAATTAATCATATGATAATAAGTATTGCTATAATAGTGAGTCTAAATTATAAGCTAACTTATCTCAATTTTATCACTCATCTTTAATCATATGATATCATAAGTATGTCGAAAGTAACAATAAGGATTAATTAATCATAAGATAATAAGTATTGCTATAATAGTGAGTGTAAATTATAAGTTAACTTATCTCAATTTTATCACTCATTTTTAATCATATGATATCATAAGTATATCGAATGTAACAATAAGGATTAATTAATCATATGATAATAAGTATTGCTATAATAGTGAGTGTAAATTATAAGTTAACTTATCTCAATTTTATCTCTCATCTTTAATCACTTCATTTCACTTTCACTGCAAATGTTATCAATTTATATTGATTTAAATATTAATAGATTAAATGTGATAGAAATACATTTTTTAAAGAATAATATTGGATTATGAATACACTACTAATAAACTTAATTATTTGAATATAATATTTGAAAATGATTATATTCCCTTAAGAGTGATTTTTATGAAAAGGGCAAGCCTTACTCCTTTTTGACCAAAAGATCACAGGTTCGAGTAACGAAAATAACCTCTTTGTAAAATATAAAGGAAAGGATACGTACAATTGATGTCCCTCTCCTAACCCTTGCAAAATAGGGAGTTGTGTACTGAGATTGTTGTTGTTGTAGTAGTGATTTTTAAGAAGGTAGATGTAATGTTAAAAAGTAAAAGATGTTAATTTCATATTCATAACCTCATATTTCCTAGTAACAATTTATGATTATATGTATTTAATAACATATGTAAGTTTATAATCTTTTTATATGTATAATTTACATCCACTAATATAATGTTATTTTTCTGTTATATGATTTATTGATATTTATTATTATTTTAAGTATACCTTTGATATTTGAAATCATACAAAATGATAAAAATAAGGAATTGGATTGATTTGATAATTTATCATTTAACTCTTTCTATCATTAATAATTTTCTAATCAAATAAGATGACTTATTAATGATACACTTATGTCAATTTTGTAGGACCTAAATTGTTATGGTGTCACTATTTGTTAATGTATCTCATATGTGCATGTTATATTATCATTTCCTTAACGTAACACGTAACATTTGTGTTTCCATTAACAAAAAGGAATTAACCAAAAGATTATTAATTTTCAAGAACATATTATTATTATTATTATTATTATTATTATTATTATTGATTATTAATTTTCTTCTTCTTCTTCTTCTTCTTATTATTATTATTAATTTTTTTTTATTTTTATTTTTGTTGTTGTTGTTGTTATTGTTGTTATTATTATTATTATTATTATTATTATAGCTATGTAATTATGTGGATTCTTTAAGGATATTTTTGTCTAGCATGTCTTCAATTTTATTCCTAACTACTTGGAATAAACTTAGAATAGAAAAAGATAGGGGAGTGATGGGTTTACTTGTTCCCCAAACTCAAAGAATAAGTAAACCCTTGGAATATATATTATATATTTTTTCTTTAACCAAATAAGGAAATAACATATTACCAAGAATAGATCAGGAATGAAATACTCTCAATTAATTTTTTTAATGCTTTAGAACATCTATTATTTTGATTTTTTTAGAAAATCATTAATAACATTTTTTCTGTTTCATCGAGGATAGTTATCAATTTTATTGTAAAATTATCTTGAATATTTTCATAATATGAATACTTATAAGTTGTTGTTTAACGAATAGAATTATTTCATAAACTTTTAAATAATAATTAAATAAAAATTTAAGAACTATTTTAATTTTCAAGCGAATTTTAAGTTTCATTTAAGATTTTTTATTTAAAATAATTGTGGACAATTAATAGTTTAAATTTTACTTTAAATTAATTAACTTTAAAATTAAAGAATCTAACTCAATGTATTAAAATTAAGAATTGATAATAATTTTATTTAAATAATTATATGTCATGCATAATTCACATAAATATTAGCCAAATATTTTAAGCCAATCCTTCTCAATGAGTATTCTTTAGCTTATGGGAGATTTTTCCAATGACTTCTTTTTATATACATATACGCATTTATAATAATTAATTGATTAATTAATTTTTATGTATTCAAAATTTTAATTTTACTAAAATCTATTAAACGTAAGTTTGTATTAATTATAAAAATAAAATTTTCAACAACGAACAACTTTGCCATTTATTATGGTACGAAAGTTCCTATAAAAGATAGCGGGGAATTAATGCATATCATGTAATGTATCCATCTTTATTTCTCTTAGCTTTAAGTTCGTATTAATGCCTCTCAGCTAGACGCAGACTTGTTAGATTTATACTTTGGAGAAGGATAGTGAATACGGCCAACGATTTTGATAAAAGTCAACGAGCCTAAATTTATAAGTAACCATGAGGTGTAGAGTTCGATTCCCACCCATAGGTATGGAGCAGCACCTGTAGCCAGCGGCTTACCCTCATTTGAGAGCTCAGTTGTCGCAAGAAATTAGTCACTGTTATCGACAGTAGATGCCCCGAGTTCACCCAAAAAAAACAATGCTCAAGGATACAACAACATTGGCCTTATCCTTATCAATATGTATGGTTAGGAAAACATACACATTGTGAATGTTTTTTCTGTTCACTACCTCGTTCGAGACTTGCTCACTCTGATCAGAGAGCTCTGTAGCGTCACCAACTTTGTAAATGTACTTTCCGCTTAGTACTCTTTACATCACCATCACCTTGCAGAGGTGTAAGCAAACATTGCGGCAACTGGCATCCAACCTAATGGATCTGTATTTGTAGTATTATTATCAGAAATAATGATAAGGAACGAACTTTTCGACTTCTTTTTGGCTTTCTTTGGGTTTGATTTCTGTGAGTGCTGAATTTGATTAACACTAACAGCGGAATATTTAACGGGCTAGGTTTGTTTATAAACTGACTATTAATGATCACAGTCTGCTGAGCTCTTGCTATTGTTCATGGTAGAGTCCGATGATTGGCATTGCTCAAGTAAACAGCGGGTTTGGCCCACTGATAAATATATAACCTGCCAAAATGAAGATGAACTCAAAAAGTAAAGGTAATATGCAAAAAATAACTGACAACATACAATCTCTC
>JANQAP020000553.1:8148355-8160708 GCA_026874005.2 Erythroxylum coriaceum | reverse complement strand
AAGCCCATAAAAGTATAAAAGATGAAATCTAGAGCTTATATCTACTTTTTCATGTTTGTATTATAGACTTCAGATATGACTAATCTTGGTTCTATATGCAATTGTAGAATCCAATATATATATATATATATATATATATATATATATATGCTTAAAACAATAAGGTAGCGCACTCTAGCTGATAACTATTGCATATAGAACTAAGATCAGTCATGGCTGAAGTCTGTAAAACAAACATGAAAAGTAAATATAATATATATATGCTTAAAACAATAAGGTAGCGCTAGATTTGCAAACACATCTGATTAATATTTTATAAGAATAAGCTAAACTATAAGTTTCAAGTTTAAAATAAACAGTTGTTTTTCCTGACAAATCATAAAACTAACATAAGGAAAAAGAAACATCAAAGTTACCACTATCAACTAGTATAACTCACTTGAGTAAGCAAGAAATCACTTGATAGAAAAGGATTCACTGATTATATCTGTTTCTTACATAAAATCAATGGAAATTATAATAATCTCTCTCAACTATAACGTTGAACTGACAGCAAAGGCACTAGGAGCTATACTGACATCAAAGATACTAGTAGCTATACTGACATCAAACACTGTATATTACCCTTGGTACATATATACAATCTCTTCGACATAAGAAATTATATGACATGTTTTTTCTTCTTTTCACAATTTTGTTTGCTATGAAAGAAACCAATTGATGAGTTGCTGACTAGAACCCGTACTGGGTTGATCAATGAGATCACCAATTATCACATGGTCTCATATGGATCCTAACTAAAGAAGGACATGATCAGCAGTATTCTTGGAGAGATAAGCAAATGAAAATAAGAATTATAATGGGTAAGAAAAGGAACCTTGAGCTTGAGTACTCAAAGAGCTTCCCAGTTGCAGAAAACACTATCAGAGCAATCTCAGCGTCACAGAGCGTTGAGAGCTCAGAAGCCTTCTTGAAAAGCCCTCTTCTCCTCTTTGAAAATGTCACTTGCCTTGCTGTTATGTTCTCTATCTTCTTGATTTGGATTTTCTGCCTCGTCATTTTCCCTATAAAAAGTTACCACATGTATGAAAATTAAACTGGAATTTCGTAGAGGACGAACGAGAGATACTATATTGGATTTGAGAATTTGCTGTGGATTGATCAATAAAACCAAAATGGGTTTTTTTTAACAAGAATCAACCAAGGGAATGCTAATGATCAGTGACTTGGTGACGTAAAACAAGTGTGCTTGTGTTTTTTACCGCATAAGACTGATTCTCCATATCTACTTTAAGGTGTGTAGAGATTGAAAGAGTCATGAATCGGATCAAGAATAGTAAGCGATTCAACTACATATTTTGTCTAGAATCACATGGATGAACTCGGCAATCTAGGTTTTCCCATGTCAAATTTCCTTGAAGAAGAAGTCTAATTTATCTCAAACTTCCCACACAACATCTTTAACCTTTTAAAGGAAGAGAGAATAGGGGAAAAAAAAGGCTACATTGTTTGAATATTAATAAACAGTTGAAAGAAACCAAAAATGAAGATTACTGGATTTTGTCTGAGAAACTGAGAGCGGATCTCAGCGCCAAGGATTCGATAGATCAAACTGTCAACAATGAGAATCAAAGAGCTTCGAAACTATTTGATTCAAGGGAAGGTGAGAAACAAGTGCACCATAGAGAAACAGTTTACCTTTATCTGGAAGCTGCATGAAATTTTCTGTTAACTTAATCAGAAAGTGATAGAATTTAATAAACGGATTAGGAAGACAAAATTAAATATACCAGTTAGCGAATATTACTGCAAAATAGAAATGTAGAAGAAATCCCCATCAATGATCATATAATAAAACTAGTACACATAACAAAGTACTGGATGAGAAGAGAAAATTAGGAGACTTCCTAAATCAAGCTAAGAATCTGAAGATGATTATGGAATGAAAAGTTACCCAAAATAGAATATAAAAAACAGAATCTTGAAACCGACCCTAGATAGAGAGAAACACTAAAGAGCAAAGAGCTGAAGTGGGTTAATAAAGTTGGAAGCTGAAGAGAGAATAATTAAGCGATATAGAACCTATCGCTGCTTACCAATCCAAGCTCAGGAAAATTACAAGGAGCGCACCAGCACAGTCCACCTAGGTTTATCAACTCTTTTTACTTTGTTTCCTTTTTAAGATGCCTTCTTTTTTTGGTGCTTATGGCACTTTCACACAGAGACCAGAAGAAAGTCACCAACGATATTTAGACAAGAGATTTTAGAGACAGAGACAAACAAAGACTTCTTGCTTTAACCTAGTTGGACGGAAAAGAAGGAAAGATTCCATTTATGAACAATAAAAGGAGTGGCTCTGTGAGGTCTTTTCACAATTTGTTTGAGTAGATATACATGTACAATAAGGTAAAAAGAGGAAGGTAAAGTGGAATTTTCATGGGCTTCTGGGCGGAGCTAGGCAGAAACTAATACAAGCTTGTTTATTTTTCAAGTCAGACACATAGTTTTATGTGTTTTGGTTCACACGGGAAAGTTATTTCCGTACAAGAAGCCACCCTCACTCTGCCGACAGATATTAATGCACGAGTTGTACCCTCGTACCAATCATCTCCAGTATGCAGTCAATGCTTTTTTTAAGAGTCGAGTTGTTATATTGTTCTTCTGTTACGGAGGAGAAGAAGTATAAATGATGTTTTTAGTTTACTTGTGATTGTGAATAAATATTGTCTTTTTTAAAGAATTGGGCTGTTATATTATCAGTATGATGATAGAAGCGAGCTGATGCTTGAAGCGAGCTGGAAGTCTTTAGATTACTTATATTTTCTTAACCCTAATTTGGATGCAGTAGTAACTTAGAGGTACAAATGAGAGGGGTCTTCTACCTCTTTATAATCAACTTGACTTTGATAAGCAATGGTGTTCTTACTCTGCCATTGTCCTATTTGGTTTAGTTTGTATTGAATATTGTATTGTTGTTTTTGTTGTAAGAGATTAAAGAGAGTACTATATTTCTCCTAACGATTGTTCTTCATCTCTTATCTATCAATCTAATTTTTTAATTTTAAAAACAAGTTTGAGCAGCATATTCTCTATGCCTATGCCAAAAATAGTCTTGTAACAGAACATCTGTCTCACATGTTTGCAGCTAATTAGCTTCATCTTTTCTTTTCTTCACTTTGTGGGCTTTTTGTCTCACCGACAAATAGATATATCAATATATATAACAAGTTATTTTTGCATAATATAAATTTATTAGCTGAATACTCAAACTTAGACCGTGTGAAATAGCTTTTTTTTTTTGCCTAAATAATTTGAGTTTGCTAATAATAGTAGCATTATTTCTTGATAATACGTATCCAAATATCAGGATATGTATGAAACACCTTAGTTCTAATTATATCTATGTATAGTTATGATGCAGCAAAACAAGATAAACAAAGATAATTCGAATTTAAGAATTATAAGAAAAAATTTTAAAAAGAAAAAATTATTGAGGAAGAATTAATTTAATCTCTCTCGAAAGTTGTTTAAATAGTTTATAAACCCTAATTCAGCTTAGGAAAAATTATAAACAAAATAAAATTTTCTAATTCATCTTAGGAATGCTTTTAAAAGAAATAAGAAACTCTAATTTATCTTAAGAAGACTTCCAAAAGAAATTGGAAACTTTAATTTATCTTAAGAAGACTTTTAGACAAAATAAGAAAAGAATAAAAAAGATTGAATAAAGTTTGAAATAAGAAACAAATAAAATAAAATAAGAAATTATTTAAAAATTTGCAAAAAAAAGGATGTTAGATAAATCGTGACATCAATCTAGTCAATATTTAATTCTGCCTAATTAGAAAGAAATCTAGAGAAGAATATTAGATAAGACGTGATCACTTGCTAGCCAATGTACCATTCTGTCTAAAGAGAAAGAAATGCAGAGGTTAATATTAGATAAGGTGAGATGACGTGCTAGTGAATATCTCATTCTATCATATAATTCAAATGCCTCACAATTCACTCTCACTTGTCAAAGAACTCAACCGTGACTTATTGTCAATGTATCTAAGTTTTGTATCATAAAAGTAGGGTGAAAGATCAGCAACACTGAAAGTTGGAGAGATGTTGCCCATCCATAAAGGTAGTTAATGTAAGCATTATCATTAATTTTCTTTTAATTCTAAACGAACCATATTTCTTTTGTTGTAGTTTATGATGATCTCCAATTATTCAATTTTTGCTCAAGAAAACCATAACTTTATCTTTAAGCTCTCCTATGCAGATCAACCTTAGCCTGGTACTTGTCATTAGCTCTTTCAATCTTCTTTTTTACCTCCACTTGAATCTCTTGTGCCTTTTTTGCTAACTTTGTAACACTAGGAGAAATGTTAGAAGATTTAAACAATTTAATAAGATTAAGAGCATGATTAGGTGCTTTATGTAAACCAAAGAAAATGAAGATCGCCCAATGGCACTATGAGCTATATTGTTGTAGGCAGATTCAGTTTATACAATCAAGAAATCTAAAATTTTTGGTTTGTCAGGCATATACATCTTACCAAATTATCCAAGGTTTACTTCACTAACTTTATCTGGCCATATATTTTTGGGTGTTTAGTGCTACTATATTTAAGAGAAGAATCAAATAACCATCATAAGGTTCGCTAAAAGTCACCCAAAATTTTGGTGTCACAATCAAAAGTGATGGATTTAGGAACATCATAGAGTCACAACACTTCTCTAAAGAATACCTTGGCCATCACTGTAGTATCTGCCATCTAATTACAAGGGATAAATTATGTCATTTTAGAAAACCTTTTCACAACCACAAAGATAGAATCTACACCTCTTTGTGTTCTTAGAAGCGCCAATATGAAATCTATCAACAAATCCTCTTAAATAGCAATAGGAACTGACAATGACATGTATAAACTAGCATTTAAAGCATATCCCTTATAAACTTGACAAATTTGGCACATCTCCATAATAGTAACAATGTATCTCCTCATCTTTGGCCAATAATATCTCTTTCTCACCTCTTCAAGAGTCTTGTCTCTACCAAGGTAACCAACTAAGCCTTCCTCATGCAATTTTGTAATCACCTTCTCCCTAAGTGAAGTTCTTTGAAGACAGTTAATTTCCTTTCATAAAAACCCATCATATACATAGACATCATCATAAGACTTTTTCACCAAAAATAAATCCCGTATTTCTTCAAAATCTCCATTACTCTCATATAACCCCTTCAAATACTCAAGACCCTCAACCTTTATACTCAAAATCTTCGATATAGCCACCCTTTTACTTGATGCATCAGCAACCACATCATTCTTCCCCTTCTTGTGCATTAATTTATATAGGGACTTGCCTATAAAAACTTACCATATAGTATGCATATTCATTCTCAATTGCCTTTGACTTCCCAAATACTTCAAAGCTTGATGATTATAAAATAAATGCTTCCCTAACTAAATAATGTTCCCACATCTTCAAAGCTCTCACAAAAGCATAAAATTCTTTAATAATGAGGCATTTGAATTCTTAGACATAATGGGATATTCAATAACATATGATCTTACTTTACCCAATATTCCTTTTTGTATTTCTTTCACTTTGGGCAAAATGATAAATTGACTAGCATATGACCACACCTTATCCAATATTCTTCTCTGAACTTTCAAATTAGGTAGAATGGAATATTAAATAGCACGTGATCATGCCTTATCCAACGTCCTTCTCTGCAAAATTTTTAAATAATTTCCTACTTTATTTTATTTGTTTCTTCTTTCAAACTTTACCCAATTTCTTTGATTCTTTTTTTAGATTGTCCAGAAGTCTTCCTAAAATAAATTAAAGTTAGGAATGTCAATGAGCTGGGTCGAGCTTGGGTCGTCCTCTGTTCGGCCCGGCCCGACCTAGGATCATAATGGCTCATGGCCGGACGGGCTGACTGGCCTGTGGCCCGGGCTATGCCCGACTCACCATTTATTTTTGTAAGATAAAAATTTCCAAAATGACAGGCTAGCCATAGGCCTGATCAACCCGGGCTGAAAGTAGGTCGAACCGATTTTGCCATCCCTAATTAAAGTTTTCTATTTCTTTTATAAGTTTAGATTGTCCAGAAGTCTTCCTAAAATAAATTAAAGCTTTCTATTTCTTTTAGAAGTCTTCCCAAAGAAAATTAGAGTTTCCTATTTCTTTTAGAATTCTTCTTAAGATGAATTAAAACTTCCTATTTTGTTTATAATTCTTCCTAAGATGAGTTAGAGTTTATATAAACCTATTCAAACAACTTTTCAGAGAGATTAAGATAACTCTCTATGAATAAAATTTATCTTCTCTTTGAGAATTTTTATCTTACAATTTATGAATTGAAATCGTGTTTATTTATCTTTTTCACTGTGTTAGGTGGTATCAGAACTTTGAATCTCAGAGAGCTTGTTCCTTCTGACAATGAAAAATAATCCTAATGATGACCTTCAAGGATTATCTGATGCTTATAGAAGAATCAAATAATATAGGAGAATTATTCGTAATATGGAACAACAATTGGTTACAATTATATGAAAACTGTAGACATTTATGAGAGGTGACGATAACCAGAGATTTTGAGAAATAGTTGACAGGAAAGTTACCTCTGCATAAGTTCAAATTCCAGATCTTTAATGAGAGTTATCGATTCCAGCGATAATGAAAAAAAACCATCTCAAGAGGAGATCATCATAGACAAGATTGGAGTGATCATGAGTATAGACTAAAGGTAAATATATTCCTTTCTTTAATGGTGAACTTGATACATAAGCCTTTTTAGATTGATTAGAAGAAGTAAAAGGGTTCTTTTATAATACTGAAATTCCATATGAGAGGAAAGTAAAGTTAACTACTTATAGTCTTAAAGGAGGAGCTGATATTTAGTGGAATCAATTGAAGGAGAGTAGGTTAAAAGGCGGGCGTGATTTAGTTTCTATTTAGGCAAGGATGACACAATTATTAAGGAGACAAAATTTGCCTCTAGATTATAAATGTTATTTGTTTGATGCTTATTACATCTATATTCAAGGGATTAAAACTATTTATGAGTATATTGTTGAGTTTCTGAGATTGGTAACTTAAAATAATTTGACACAAAGTAAACAACAAGTTACTCGATATTTGAGAGGTTTGAATCCAACAATTCGGGATAAATTTGGATTCAAATGGCCTTAAATGTTTATGACGTAAAGAATTTGGCTATAAGGGGCCAAGATGTTGATCGATAAGATGTTAGGAGATTATAGGAGAATGTGGAATAATAAGACAATGATAAGTGAAAAAGGAAAAGAAGTTGTTAGCTCTACTCCAACATGTGCTAATTACATAAAGGGAAATAACAATGGTAGAAATTCTAGCAAACAAGTTACACCAACTACTAAACTTGCCAACCCTTATGCAAAATATGTTCCTTTAAATTTCTTTAAATGTGGGGAACCAAGCCAATATTTTAATGATGTCCGAGGCAACATTTTGACAACAAAGTGGACTAGGTAGCCAGAGATACTGAGGAAAAAGAGTGTAGATTAGATAGGGAAGATTGTGAACATCCTAAAGGAGAAGAAGATGGTTTTGTTGAATTTATTAGAAGATTAATAATTTCTAAAAAGAAGTATAAATATTGACAATGATACTAATTGTTTCGCACTAGAGACGTGGTACAAGAAAATCTTTATGAGATGATCATTGACGATGGTAGCCAAGAGAATATCATTAGTAAAACTAAAGTTATCGACCGAGTCTAAGCCTAAACCGTACAATATCATATAGATATACATGTCACGAAAAGGTATAAGGTACCATATCACATAGATATACATGTCACGAAAAGGTATAAGGTATCATTTTTTATTGGTAAACAATCATATGGACATTATTGTGATGTTATTGATATGGATATTTCAAAATTTGTTTGGTAGACAATGACAATATAATATTGATGCATATCACTCAGGAAGGAAGAATATTTATCAATTTGTGAAGAATGGTGTGAAGTATAACTTGGTACTCATAAGTGAAAAGAGAGTAGGGGAACCTATTGGGACAAAGAAACCATTCCTAGAATTGGAAAATAATAGGAGAAGTTTTGTTAATGAGATGAAAGAAATAAGGGAGGTACACTTGTTGATAGTGAAAGGGGAAGGAGAGAGTAAAAAGAGAGAAGATGAGACTCTTTTAAAAATGCGACCAATCTTAAAAGAAGTTGGGGATGCAATACCCAGTGAGTTACCTAATGGATTACCTCCCATTAAAGATGTCCAACATTACATTGATTTAGTTATTGAGCTTAGTTTAGCCAACTTACCTCACTGGTGTATAAGTCCAATAGAAAATGAAATCTTGATGCAGAAAGTAAAGGAGATGATTAGGAAGGGACACACTAGAGAGAGTATAAGCTCATATGCGTTATTTACACCCAAAAATAAAAATTTTATGATTTTGTGGGAACTTTGAAGATGTGGGAACATTATTTAGTTAAGAGAGCATTTATTTTGTACACTGATCATTAAGCTTTGAAGTGTTTAGAAAGTTAAAGGCAATTGAGAATGAAGATGCATACTAGGTGGTCAGCTTTTATTGACAAGTTCCCATATGAATTGATGCATAAAAAGGAGAAAAATAATGTGGTTGCTAATGCATTAAGTAGAAAGGTGGGTATAATGAAGACCTTGAGTATGGAGGTTTAGGGTCTTAATTATTTAAAGAATTTATATAAGAGTGATAGAGATTTTAGAGAGATATGAGACTTGTGTTCGTTGAAAAATTCTCATGATGATTTCTATATACATTATGGGTTTTTTATGAAAGGAAATTAACTTTGTCTTCCAAGAACTTCACTCAATGAAAAGGCCATTAGAGAATTGCATAGGGGAGCCTTAGTTAGTCACCTTGGTAGATAAAAGACTCTTGAAGAGGTGAGAAAGAGAAATTATTAGCTAAAGATGAGAAGAGACATTGTTACTATTGTGGAGAGGTGCCAAGTTTGTCAGGCTTATAAAGGATATGCTTTAAATGCTAGTTTGTATATATTATTGTCAGTTCCTAATGTTATTTAGGATGATTTGTCCATGGATTTCGCATTGAGGCTTCTAATAATACAAAGAGGTATAGATTCTATTTTTGTCGTTGTGGATAGGTTTTCTAAAATGACACAATTTATCCTTTGTACGAAGATGGCAGATGCTACAGTGGTTGCCAAGCTATTTTTTAGAGAAGTGGTACGACTCTATAATATTCCTAAATCCATTACTTATGATCATGACACAAGTTTTTAAGTCACTTTTCGAGGACCTTATAGGGATTGTTTGATTATTCTCTTAAGTATAGTAGTACTGCAGACTTACAAAACAATGGCCAAATGGAGGTAGTGGATATGACTTTGAGTAATTTGATAAGATGCATATACAGGGACAAACCAAAATGTTGGAATTTCTCGACTGCATGAGATGAATTTTCCAACAACAATGTAGCCTAAAGTGTCATTGGCTTACTGCTATTTTTTGTGGTTTACCCCAAAGTATCTAATATGCTCTTGATCTTGTTAAATTGACTAAATCTTCTAACCTTTCTTCTAGTGTTGCAAAGTTAGATGAAAACGCATAAGAGATTTAAGTAGAGGTAAAAAAAAAAAGAGAATGAAAGAGCTCATGAGAAGGTTGATCCATATATGAGAGCTTAAGTGTTTAATGTTGGAGATGAAGCTATGGTTTTGTTAAGCAAAAATAAAACTGTTGGACGTCATCACAAACTAAAACAAAAGTATGGTTTGTTCATAATTAAAGGAAAAAACAATGACAATGCCTATGTTACCGAACTACCTTTATAGATGGGTAATATAATGTTGTTGATCTTTTATGTTACTTTCATGATACAGAGCTTGAATAAGCTATGGTTGAGTTCTTTGACAAGTGGGGGTGAATGATGAGACATTTGAATTCTTTGCCATAACGGGATATTCACTAGTAAGCAATCTTGGCTTATCCAACATTCCTCTCTACATTTCTTTCTCTTTAGGCAGGACAGAATATTGACCAATGCATGATCATGCCTTATCCAACATTCTTATCTGGATTTCTTTCTGATTGGACAAAATGGAATATTGACTAGTACGTGAGCACGCATTATCTACTCAGTGAGATTTTTGAATAATTTCCTACTTTATTTTATTTGTTTCTTATTTCAAACTTTACTTAATTTCTTTGATTTCTTTCCTATTTTGTTTGGAAATTTTTCTAAAATAAATTAGAAATTCCTATTTATTTTGGAAGTCTTCTTAAAATAAATTAAAGTTTCCTATTTCTTTCATAAGTGTTTTAAAGAAGAATTAAAAATTTCTATTTTTTTAATTCTTCCTAATTATGAATTAGAGTTTAAGTAAACCTATTTAAACAACTTTTCAAAGAGATTAACAACTTTCTATAATAAAATGTATTTTCTCTTTGAAAATCTTTATTCACAATTCTTGGATTCAAATTTTGTTTGTTTTTACTATTTCAAGTCATGTCCTAAAATTGGTTTGAGATTACCGTATTTTATGTCATTCTAATAAAATCACTTTTTAATGGAGAATTTTTATCACTTTTTAATTAAATTTTAATTAAATTCTTTGTTAACCTTATTAATAAAAAACATAAATATGATATGTCACATCAATATGATAATAACGTGACATAAATATATATAAAATATTAGTATATCACGTTATTTATACACACAATATTATAAGTCCTACAAACATTATATATGCGTGGCATGTCATTATATTGTTAACATAGTATCATGTTAATATTTTTAATCAATTTATTTACAATGTTATGCATATATTATAATAATTCTTCTTATTTTAATTTGAAATATTTAATAAAAACTATTAACAATAGGAAGAATTCATTAAAAAAAGTTGTTAAAATTAATCTATTTATCTATCTTTATTTTTGTCTGATGATTTCAGATATATATCATAATTATGCCTAAATTAATAATAAGGATTAATTAATCATGTAATAAAAAGTATTGTTATATTAGTGTCTAAATTATAAGTTATCACTTCATTTTACTTTCACCGCACATGTTTTCAGTTTATCATGATATAAATATTAATAGTTTAAATGTGATAAAAATATGGTTTTTTAAAGAAAAATGTTGAATTATAAATACGCTACTAATAAACTTAATTATTTCAACGTAATATTTGAAAGTGATTCTATTTCCTCAAGAGTGATTTTTATAAAGAGGTTGAGCCTTATTCTTTTATAACCAAAAAGTCACAAGTCCGAGTCATGAAAATAATTTCTTTGTCAAATGCAAAGGGAAAGCTGCATACAATTGATGTCCTTCCTCTAACCCTTGCAAAATAGGGAGCCTTGTGCACTGAAGTTGTTGTTGTTGCAGTAGTGATTTTTATGAAGGTAAATCTAATGTTAAAAAGTAAAAGATTTTAATGTTGCTATATGTTAACATATCTCATTTGCACATGTCACATCACTATTTCGTTTACGTTTGTGTTTCCATTATCAAAAAGAAATTAATAAAAATTATTAATGTTTAGGAACTTATTAAAAAATAGTAGAAATGCTCCATTAAGAAATTGAGTATAGTAAGATCTATCATACCCTCAATTAGTTTTTTTAAATGCTTTAGAACATCTATTACCTTGATTTTTTTAGAAAATTATTAATAACATTTTTTTATTTCATTGAGGATATTTACCAATTTTATTGTAAAATTATCTTAAATATTTTCATAGTACGAATAACTAGTAGTCATTGTTTAATGAACAAAATTATTTTATAAAATTTAAACATTAACATAAATAAATAAAAATTTAAGAACTATTTTAATTTTCAAGTGAATTTTAAGTTTCATTTAAGATTTTTTATTTAAAATAATTGTGGACAATCAATAGGTTAAATTTTACTTTAAACTAATTAACTTTAAAATTAAAGAATCTAATTCAATGTATTAAAATTTAGAATTGATAGGAGTTTTACTTAAATAATTATATTTCACGCATAGTTCACATAAATATTAACCAAATATTTTAGGCCAATCCTTCTTAATAAGTATTCTTTAGCTTATGGGAGATTTCTCCAAAAACTTCTTTTTATATACATATGCACATTTATAATAATCAATTTGTATTCATTGATTAATTCGTTTTTATGTATTCAAAATTTTAATTTTACTAAAATATATTGAACGTAACTTTGTATTAATTATAAAAATAGATTTTTCAACAGCGAGCAACTTGGCCATTTATGATGACGTTTTACACCCATGATGGGTCAAAATGGTCATCTTGCATGAATAACTACTAACGGTAGTTATTCACAGAT
>JANQAP020000553.1:8092784-8103657 GCA_026874005.2 Erythroxylum coriaceum | reverse complement strand
TTTTTTTTTCCTCAGATCATGGAGTCTTTGGAACATGAAGAGTGGGATATGAAGAGTTTAATAAAGAATGATTTGTTATTTCTTGCATGTTTTATTTGGTTTGAATTTGTAGTATGAACAATGTGGTTTACTGGTTTTGGATTTGATGCACTGTTTGTACCTTTGTAGCTTCTTGCTATAATTTTGTTGGAGACTTTGAATTTGGTAGTTGTATTTTTGTTTTTTTGAATTTGGTTATAAACTTACCATTTATTTGGTTTGAACTTCAACTAGACAACTATAATTTAGCTTTCTTTGTTATAATTTTTTGATTAGTTTTACAAAGAAAAAGAAATGGGAACAAGATGGTGCAATTTAATGGCCCTTTACTATTAGTTAAAATCGGACAAACTAGTTTTGAACCAAGTTGGGTGTTTTCCAATTCAGTTCGGTTCCGAGTCAGCTTGGTAAAAAAAGATTTCAAACCAGTTTAGGGTCATGAAATTTTTACCTTTGTCCAAATTGTCCAGAACTGGTTTGGTTTGAAACCAATTTTTTGCCAACCCTAATTAAAGTACATTAAGAATTAAAAGGACTGAAGTACATTAAGAATATTTTAAATTTTATTAATAATTTTTATTTTTAAAACAAATATTTATTATAATATAAAATTTATTATTAATGTAATACACATAATTTAAGAGCTAGAATTACATCCATAAACATTTGATAAGAACATTTCAATACACAATAGTTTACCTTGATTTAGTTTATTTTTCTTGAAGATGAAAATAATATCAAATAAGAATGAACCTAGGATTGGGGATTAAAAGCTTAAAACCAAATTACACTTGCAAACATGACTTATAAAGAAAAAATATTCAACACAACCTTGTATAGGTTAATTCATTCTAGAGCTAGTTCCCAAACTAGTTACTATATTGCATTATTCCAAACATGCAGCTTTTTTTTTTTTTTGGATACCAAACATGCAGCTTGTGAAGTGAGATTGTGTATTAGGAGCTTTTTCCTTAATTAAGTCATAGGTTCCCCTACCGCTTGGAAACTTGTTATTTCTAAGTTCTCAAAGATTCTGGAAATCATTCTATATGGTGTACATAGTACATCCTAAGGCAATGAAACATGTAGCTTTAGATCCCATATAAGATAAAACAATAATCTTGTTAAAGATAGCTTGATGCTTAAAATTGAAATATCTAAGGAACTACTGTGTCTGTATAATATTCCAAATGACTAAAGAGTATTTTACAAGATAAAAATAGGCGATTTAAGGATTCAAAAACACTTCTTCAAATGATACATCTATTAGAGATATTGAAAGGATTCAAAAACACTTCTTCAAATGATACATCTATTAGAGATATTGTAATGCAGTTTATCTTAGGTGGACATCTTTTGTTTAACAATAAATAAGAGGAATGTGAATACCATAGGAAGCAACTTCCTTTTCCAAATAATATCAGCCCATGGATGTTTAGGAACATGAGGATTAAGTAGCAGCGTGCATGAGGAAATTGTGAGCTTTCCTGAATGATGCCTCTTCCATATATAATTGTCTACAATCTCAAAATTAGGAAGACTCTAAGAATTAGGATTCCCAAAGTTCCTCGAGAAGTTGAGTTGATGTTCGCCATAAGTGATTATAGAGTTAACTTTAGTATCTATAGGGTGTTGGTGAATTAATTGTTACATCTAAGGGTTACATCTAAGGGTGAGTAGTTAGGGGGAAACCGAATACCAATTATCATACCACAAGGAGGTTAACATGCCATTCCTAACATCGCATTAAATGCTAGAATGGAGAATATCTCTCAGCTTTAACAATTATTTCATGAACTATGAAATATGAGAGTTACTCTTGACTTCCCATAAGCAACCTTGATTTAGTATATTGAAATTTATTAGGATAGCATATCTAGTATTAAAATCATATATATAATTTTAAAAGTTTGCAACTTTAACCGGAATAGGGAAAATTTTAATGTAAAAAAAAATTAAATGGTTAAAGTACAATAAGAAGAATTTATTGGTATTTATGAATTCATCATGATTATATAAATATATAAAAGTTAAAATTACATTCATTAACATTTGGCTTAAGAAATCCAATATTATGTGTGCGTATACATATGTGTATGCGTGTGTGTGAATTTACTTCTATATATATATATATATATATATATATATATATATAAATCCTAAACCCTAAACACCAAACCCTAAACCCTTATATATATATATATGCATAATATTTTATCTATATATTTAAAATTATCAAATGTTAATATTAAATTTTGTTCAAATTTTCTACAATTAAATTTGTCTTAAGGATTTTGTCATAATATAATGTTATTTCAGTCATACATTTAATTTCACTTAATGTTTAGTCGCACTTGATTAATTTTAAAATTTGATTTTGTATAGTTAGATTCCATCCAATTTAATTTAAATTATGCTAGGAATAATAAACATTCATTTAATTTTAATTTCATATGATCATGCCTGATTTATCTTAATTTAAATTGTTATAATTTTATCTTATTATATCATCTTAAAACTCATCCATTAATATTTGATTGGATTTTATTATGTCTAATTTGTACCAAATCTATATTGTTTTAGACTTATATAAATTTGTTTATTTCCAATTTTCTTTAATGAGTTTTAGTTAATTACAATTAAAGATAATAATTAGGAGGGACATTGTCATGCAAAAATAAAAAAAGTAAGAGAGATACAAAATAAAAGCAGATGAAATGGTGAAAATGAGGTATAATAGCTAAGAGAGAACATTTTGAAAATTAAGAGAGGCAACAACTTGGAGGCTAAGAAAAAGTTCTAACTGGCTAGAGAGAGAAGTCTTAGAAAAAGCATAAGAAATGAAATATAAAAAACAAAAAAGAGAAGGAGCAAGAACAACCTGAAGAAAACAAACTGATGTTAGGAAATCAAGGTAGAATCTAATCCCATACACAATGAAATAGGAACAAAACTTTTTCATTTAATTTATTAGAAGTCAAGATCATTTTAGTTCAATAACATGATTAATGCATAAGAGAAAATAAAGCTTAAATTATAAAATTGTACCTTATTGTGAAGCTTGATTCTTTTCTTTTAATATCTTTTAAATCATTTCTAAAACTAGTTCATCAAAATCACCGTATTTGCACATTTGTTTAGTCTCTAACGATATCCACAAAACTAAGTTGAGATAATTCTATATATAGTATAGAGAGGGATAGGGAAGAAGTATTAGCTTATTTAGAGTTTATATCTATTTATAATAGAGTTTTGAACTTTTAGTAATTTAATTGAAACAAAATTCTAGTTTTCATTAAACTTTAGTTAGAATTGTAAGTAATTCTAGTTAAATATCAATTAAGACCTAATAAGATCCAATGTATCATATTGGTCTTTATTTATTATATATCTTATATTTAATTCCAATGTTTTTTAAACTTTACAACCAAATCTAACTTAATTAATTTAACCTTTTCTCTTTAATCATTTTTTATGTATCAAACATTAGATTCCTAAATATATTACAATTGATATAAATTATAACCTTAAATTATGTTCAAGATTAGACATACTTTAAACTCTTTTAATTTATCTTTAATGATCTAATTAAATAATTTCTATCAACATATCAAAATTAATGTCTAACAATACATTATGACCACCTAAATAGTAGGAATGTCAAAATAGTTTTAAGTAACTTTTTCGTGTATGATTTTTTTCATATAATTCAATCATTTCATCGTACAATATTTCAATTAGATATAAAACATATAATTAATTCTATTCTATTTAAGCCCATTGATATTATTTCTCCACCAATATTAATTGATTTTGTTAATGATATTTGAAAGTTATTTTACAAAGTCGCATTTCACTTTGGCGAAGAATGTACTAAATCAATACTAATTGAGAATAGTAGAGCGTTATTCCTAACCACTTTAAGGTGATTCATCCTATACTAATCACTCTATTATCTTTATATAGTTCATGCTATATGACAACCAATTAAACTACCATCGACTAAGATAGGTCATAAGAAGTTTCAAAACATAACAATCTTTATATCAGATACTTTTGAGATATCAAGCAAAGGATCACTTATACAACCATCATAATATGAATTTTCATAAACTTATAAGTAATGTTCCAAATGAAATTCCCATATTAGGTCAATTCAGTAAACTTATTCTCTAATAAACACTTGTATGTTTGTTTAAGTATCTTTATACTTTAGTCTAGAGAATGACTAGTTCCTTTATAAAGAAGAAACATAACATTTGTTATTCTTTTTATGCTCTATTAATGTTTAACCTTAATAAAGTAATGACTAGAAATAATTTAGAAATAATACACAAATGTAATACGAATCTCATTATAATTTTATTTTCAATGTTCATTCATCCTATGGATATTACCTTATATATCAGTTAAGTAAATGGATATGCATAAGATAAAGAATGCTTTCAAATAATTATGTCATAAAAACTACAAATAACTGATTGGGTGTAAGGTGTAAACCAACAACTGAAAGAGGAATTTCATCATAAATCTTTTTACTAAGAATGGGTTTAATAGGGAATTCATCTTGTAAGGCCAAGTTTAATTTCATTATTGTTAAATTTATCATAAGAGATTTGACTCATTGTTTGTGATTAGTCCCATTAAGCTTTAACATAGAAGACAATTGAGGATTGCTCAAAGCTAAAGAAAAACTATAAGAGCAACATTAATATTCTTATAAAATAAGATCATGCTATTTGTCTTTTCTTTATCTTCCTAAATGACCCATAAAAGTTATCATCGAATGCTAAAGTCCATTGAGCATAAAAAAGGACTAATTCATAAGAAAGAACAATATATTAAGTATCATAACTAAATGCATTAATTAACTATCAATGTAATAGTAAAATTGTACATGTTCAAAATATTCAATGGATTCTCTTAACCAATCTAGCTATCCTATAAATAAGGAACTCATAAGTAAGATAATTTTATTTCCTTTGTAGATCTGAGCAAAGAACTTGACCAATATTATGATGAAATTATATTAAATAAATATTCAACTACCTTGATTTACAGGAAGTAAATTTTTTTAAAAAGGTAAATATCATTAAAAAGACCCCAATATATATAATCCAATACTTTTCACAAGGAAAAAAATAAAAGAATATAAGATATCCTTAACTAAGCTCTATAACACATGCATAGCCACGTTTTAGCACTATAATACCCAATCCATTCATTACTTTATATGTGAATTATCCTTACAAGTATACTACCCTAACTCTCCCTATGTCAATGGTAATAAAGCCGTTGTTTAATAATAGCTCACTGTTAACTCTGCAATCCATTACCTATTTAATTTTTTATGAAGATGCTATCAAGTTATTATAAATTATGACTTTTCTATTCATCATTACATATTCTCTAATCTATAATATAAGCTTAACTCTTATCTATTATACTATTTTTTCTTTACCTTTGACATTCCTTTATTATCAAAGCTTATAGAGATACAATTTGAATTCTATCAATACTAAAGTTTTATCACTAAGAGGGATTCTAGCATATAAAAGTCATGACATGAATTCCATATGGTCACACTTAGTACTCGTGATATGGCATAGTCCTATAATTGATTTCCATGTGTCATAAAGAAGTTACTTATGAAGATGATGTGTTTAAGATTTTTAATATTGGTTTTGCACAAAAAGCAAAAATTTTCAAGGTTGAGACAATGTAACCAGCTCAAGTTAGCCATTTTATCTTTAGCTATTAACCACATATGAAATGAAGTCTTTAATAATAATTCCTATCCTAAACAATCTTGCTCCAACTTTAATACTCCTTTAACTTTTTAGGATTTATTTATAAGGCATATTTAAGAATTTTCCAGTCCTGTTCCTTAACCAGACATATTCTTCTTCTTTCTTATTACTTGGTTTCTAAGTTGGTAATAGGTGTATGACTTCTATTATAACCTCACTCTGGTTACTTTCTTTGTTATATACTTCCACTTTGAATTACTTTAGAAATCTATTCAATAGTGATGGATATATTTGGTTATTATGAAGAGGTCATGACAAACACCAATTATCAAAGTAAATTGATGCTTATTTCCCCTTCTTAATTCTTCTTTTCATATTTTTTGAAAAGGTTGAAAAGATTCCACGTGACTTGAAAAATTGGAAAAGAACCATAAGAAAGAAGTTTTGTTATTTGTTTCCTATAAGTTTATATCCTTTATAATGTAGGTGTTCACCTACTTAACCTATAATAAATCCTTATCAACTAGGGTTCCCCACATTCTTTTACCCATCAACACCTTGTTAGAAGATTGATTGGTACAATTCCTAGGCCTCCCTCTGATAGTGATTTACAGATCTCATTTCATCTCACTTTTGCTTGGTATTTCCCTTCTTTGCCTTTAACAGATAGGAACCTCCTAATTAGCTTCTTTATTGACTTTATTACACCCTTGGAAAGAAAAAAGTGAGAAGCCTAATAGATATGTAAAAACCTAATAACTAACTTAATCAATTAGAGCCTCCCTACTTAAGACAACATTTTATTACACCAAAAGCTAAGCCTCTTTTATATCTTCTCCATTAAGGGATTACACTCATTAAACTAGAGTTTCTTTGTAGTTACGGAGTCCTAGATACTTGAAAGGAGGCTAATTCACTTAAAGCCTAATTATAATTAAAAGCCACTGAGCCATATTATTAACACTAGATGATATTACCAAGTGGCTTGTGCTCTTATTCATCTCTAAGACTGAAAGCTCTCCAAAGGAGTTTAAAGAAGCCATTAGGGTGTTAATCTTAGTTTTTGCATCTGACGTGGAACTTAAATGATGCATCATGTTGGATGTTAAACTTAACTAACCTAGTGAGTGTTTTTGTGCACAAAATAAATAAGGGAAAATAGGGTCCCCTTATCTAACTCTCCTCCCACCTTTAAAACAACAAAGATCTTTCTATGTTTATCAAAATTGAAAAAGAGGTAGCGGTAACATACATCATTATCCATTATTTAAATTTATTAGGAAAACCAATCACTCTAAGTTCTTGATCTATAACATTCTAACTAATTAAGTCATAAGATTTGTTAAAGTCAACTTTAATAGTACAGTTCTTTAAAGCATTCCTTTTCTAATACATCTTGAGCAATTCTTGGGCCAATAATGAATTGTCTCCAATTTGTCTCACTTCTAAAAAAAGAACATTGCGATTGATTAATAATGGTTTTTAACATATTTTTCAATCTCTTTGCAAGTATTTTGGAAATGATTTTGTAGAGAAAATTACAATAAGAAATAAGCTTATAATCACTAAAGTAGCTAGGGTTGTTTACCTTAGCTATAAAGCATATAAATGTTTTGTTAATTTCTAGAGCATCATACCTTTCTCAAACACCACCAACACTGCATTAGTCACCATGTTCTTTATCTGGGGCCAAGCTTTCTGAAAGAAAATTCCATTCAATCCATCAAGTACAGGGACCTCTTTATGGTTTAATTTGAACACCACTTGCTCTATATAGAAAGAATTCATAGAAGCTCATAATCCTTCAATTTCATTAAGAGAAAAATGATTCTTGATGAATGAGCTAAGAACTTACAAAGATCATTTAGTATTTGCTAGGGATCCAGAAGAGTTTTTAAAGAAGTGGAAAGCCTTATTCTTAAGGTCTTATTGAGAACATATTGAAGTGTCATCTTCCTTCACTATAAAGTTGCTTTTGTTTGAGTTTCACCTAGACAATATTAAGTTGTGAAAGAACCTTATATCTCTGTCCCCTTTTCGGACTCATTTTACTTAAGCTTGTCACAAACCCTTCGCTTGAAAGGTTTTGCTACTTTAGCTACTTTGAAGCCTCTTGAGTTTCTCTTTAATTCAAAATAATTTTTTCACAAAATATAAGGCTTTATGCTACTAAAATGAGTGAGCTAGACCCTTTTCTATAGCCTAGCCAAAGTTCTCTTCCTCAGCTAAGTAATTTTTAAACTTAGCTTTACTTTTTGAAAGCGTCAAAAGGCAATTACCATTGACTAGTGTCCTATCTAAGATGCCACCTTGAAGCAGGGTTTTACGTCTAGTATCGTATCGACTGGTACCGGCTAGTATAGTATGAGACAGGGGTCATGTGTACCTGGTTTAAATACTATTTTGTATAGGACTATTTCATACTGTACCGGCCAATACAAACGATATTTGTAATACCAGCCTTATATCGGTCAGTACCAAAAATTTTTAAAACTCTATGGGTATATCTGCAAAAAATAAAAATTTAACCCTAAATCCCTAAAGCACACGCATCCTTCTTCTCTCCTCTAACCTATCTCTCATCTCATCTCCTCACTCACACTCATTCACGCTGCAGCTCTCTTCTTCTGCTCTTTGCCACCGCTGCTGCCGCCAACCCAACGACTGCCACACCGATGTTCGTCGTGCTGCTATTTTCCTCCTCCTCCTATCCTACTCCCACACGAACACACCCGACTTTTTTCTCTCAACTCCCATTATCTCTCTCAACCCACAAACCATCGACACCCACCACCATTGACACACACCCAAGCCACCCACCACCTGCCACCACCACCACCGACATCCCATAACGCTTCTCCCAATATTTTATTTCTCTCTCACACATCGACGCCCATCACCTGCCAAGACCATCGACGCCATCAGAGACTACCACTGACGCCTTAGCAGCCTCAGCCACTCTTGGATCTCCTCTCCTCTTCCACGCCAGATCTACCCAACATCCCCGACACTTAAAATTGTTGTTAAATTTCCGAATAATTAGGTGTGTGTTATGACTTTTTTTTTTTGAATTGTTGTTAATGGAATTGTTGATGTATTTGTGAATTGTGAATGGAAATGTTGGTGTTTTTGTGAATTGAGAATCGCATATGTTAATTTGTTGTTGTGTTGTTGTTATGGACTGCCGACTGTGGATATGGATTGTGGCGGAGTGGAATGGAATTGTGAAAGTGCGAAAGTGAAAATTGTAAATTGGTTTATTGAAGTTGTTAATAAAGATATAGATACAAAATGTTGATGTGGAATGAAACTATGAAAGTGTGGAAGGAACTAGTCTGGAGTGGACTGTGATTCTGTGAATGTGGAATGAAACTTGGAAGTGTGTTGAATTGATTGAACTGTTGATTGTTATCAGTTTTGTTAATACTTAATTTAATAGACATATAGATACAAAATCATATTTTATAAATCAAAATATTATAAAGTTAAGTGTTTGCTTACCATACCAATTTCCTTTGGCATTAATCTATACTTAATTATGAATGAATAAATTTATTATTCTTTTTTTACAAATATATCATATAATTCATTTGACAAGAGTTGAACTTTTACCAATTATAAATTAGGTTTATCTAATTCAACTAACTTGACTACATCATTTAAGTATGGCTTGTACGTGTAAGATTCTACATCAATTTTATATGAAAAAACTCAAAAGCAATGTATACAAATATATAAGGTGTGTTACTTTACCAAAAAAAAATTAGGGTTCCATAATATAGCTACCTTAATTTTAATAATTAATTATGTGATTCAAGGTATTTATGATAATTCTAGTTCCAAATTATATTTCATCGAAGTGTGGAACTAGAAAATGTTGAAGGTGGAAATTGTTTTATTTTATGTATGTTTTGTGATTGTTGTTTATGGAAATTATTTTGTGTATGTTTTGTGATTACTAGAAATGGAAATTGTTTATGTATGTTTTGTGAAGATTGAAACTTTAAATTGTAGTTGTTCGAAATTATTAGAAATGGAATTGTTGAAAATTATTGGAAATGGAAATTGTTTATGTATGTTTTGTAATGGTTAAATTGAAATTGTTGGAAAATGTTAGAAATAAAATTGTTGAAAATTGTTGGAAATGGAAATTGTTTACGTGTGTATAATGTAATCATACAAAATGAGTTAAATTATATAAGATGGATATGCATATTGTGTAATGAAATTATATGTTATTTATTTTGATATATGCATTCATTTATTTTTACAGATAAATGGAAGTTCAAGTACTCCTGATCAACCCACTTCAGGAAGATACAATGATTCAGCTTGGTCTCATGCTGCATTAGTTCTTAGTATAAGGAACCATACTATTTGCTTGTTTTGTAACAAGCATTTGAAAGGTAGAGGAATCACCCAATTAAAGAAACATTTAGCTGGGGTTAAAAGAGATGTGGAACCCTGTAAAAAAAAGTCATGATGTGAAGTGGTAGATGAAAACATTGTTTGATGAATATCAACAAGAGAGAGATAGATGCGAAAGGTTGAATTTTGAAATCGGTAGTGGAAGTTCATTTTCTAGTTTTCGTGGTGATTGTAAAAATGTTGAAGATGGTAGTAGTAATGGTGGTAGTGCTACTGGCAGTATTCCATGTCAAGCCCAAGAAGAAGTACCTGAACCTGATGTGAGGAAGAGAAGAAGGCAAGTGACTAGTTTCTTTGCTCCACGAACAACTCCTAGAGCTCAACCTTCAATTCGTAATGCAATGCAATTAAGAGATGTGGGTCACAATGTCGATATGGTAGCAGCTAAATGGTGGTATGATACAGGTTCATCATTCAATGCTTCTCGGTCTTATTATTATCAACCTATGATAGATGTAAAAGCCTCTTATGGTCCGAGAAACAAAGGTCCTTCGATTAATGACTTAAGAGGTAAACTTTTGAGTTATTCTGTTTCTGAAATTAAAAGTTATTTGGTTGAAAGAAGAGTGGATTGGGGTACTTATAGATGTTCAATTATGTGTGATGGTTGGACAAATAGGAGACAAGAGCCTATTATAAATTTTTTGGTTTATTCT
>JANQAP020000553.1:8029160-8039690 GCA_026874005.2 Erythroxylum coriaceum | reverse complement strand
GCAGTAGTAGTAAGATTGTGGATGGGAAGCGAAGATTGGCCATAGCTTGGAGCAGAAGATGGAGGAGAGAACTGCAAGGTGGTGGAATATTGATAATAATGTTTCTTGTGATTGCTGTTAGTTCCAATTGTGGCGGGCTTTTATTGATTTCGGAGGCGGAAAATGGTAGAGACCAAATGTAGGTTGGTAAGAAATTTTGTTCGCTGTTAGCTCAACTCCTCACACCAATTTTATCAGATTATGGCGGTTACGTGGAGTTTAAGTCGATTCTTTTGTTCTACGGTATAGCTACTTTGATTGTTTATAGTTCCATATATACTTGATTAGTTAAACTCCTTCAAACTAATTAAGTTGGCGTGACAGTTGCTAATTTCCAATCGGTTTGTGTCAGATGTAGCAAAATAGGCACGTCTATTATACATGTATCGGAACTAGCTCCATTATGACCCAGTGCTTGAAGTTCTTGTAGTTTAAGAATAATTATTATATTTCAATTCAATAACAAAACATGGGGCGGTGATTCATGGGACCTTCTAAATTTTACTACATAAGCGAGTTATCAGAGATGGGATGAGAACTCAGTGACGTCCACCAAAGGTTTTTCTCAAATTAAGGGTTCTAACATTTAATTTTTGGGATAACTAATCTTAAAGTGTTTAATCTTTTGCTATTTTTTATTCACTGCTTAATAGGAATTTGCAAATAGTTTCTCAAGAGGAAAGAATCTACACAAACTAGGAATCTACACAAAGTAGGAATCTACATAGAGTAAAAATCTTGAAAGCTTGGGTCATTATCACAACAAATATCCACCTTGACATAAGACCGAAAGTAGGAGCTCTCTTTGCCGTAAGCCTCAAAGGGCACTCAAGTATCAAGAATATTGGCTAAGTCTAGGCAATGCTTGAACTTAGCAATAAGTAGTGGTTTGTTCAACATATACCTTCTATCGCCTTGAGAAGCAACGCGAGAGGGACACAATATATTAAAATGAATATAATCCAGAGTACCTTTGATCCTATGAATCCCCGGGGAAGAGAAACTCACTCTAGTCTACTTACCAAAGACACAATGTTCACAGAACTCCATATTACCTTAACTCTAGCTCGATAGACCCCTCTTACACAATATTTGCATACCTTTATCACCCATATGGCCTAGGCAGTAATACTGAATAGTGAACAAGGCTTTTTGTCCAACTCTTTCCAATCCTCGTCTGACATATTGGTAGGTTTCTTTGTCTTGCTAGACAAAGCTTTCTTCAATCCATATTGTGTGAGAACGACTTACATCTGGACCTTCCAAATAGCAAAACTAATTTTTTTTGTCGAACTTGTCGATGTCTAATTTGGTTTAAGGAGACATGGCGATAAGACTTGATTGACCAAAACAAACCTCGCTCTGATATTAGTTTGTTGTGCTAATAGTTGCGGAAGCAATGGAATCAATCAAGTAAATAAAGAAAAATAGTAGAAGGACATAAATAATTTTCACGTGGGAAACCCGAGTGTCGGGAAAAAAACTCACGTGGCAAAGAGAGCCCGAAAATATGCACTATATCAAAGAGAAAAATTATAACTATTTTTCTCTCTCACACACAAATCCTAGGACTAATGAAGAGTACACCAATACGATGTTACAAAGGAACCCCAAGGGGTGTTTATATAGTAGTATATTAGGGTAGAGAACCTACACATAATAGAAATTTTGAAATAGTGTTAAAAAAGGAAAGAAAACCTACATAGAGTAGGAATACACACAAACTAGGAATTTACATAGAGTAGAAATCTTGAAGACTTGGGTCATTATCCTAACAAATTGTGTTTTTTTTCTATTTTTTCTGGTTTCTCATTTTCCATCAATGCTAGTTTTTCTACATTTGTGGTTTTCATCGTTTAGCATTTTTCTCATTTATAGTATTGCTTTTCTGCTTTTCTAGTTTTTTATTTTTGTGTTTATGATTTCTGCATTTCTACATTTTTAGTTTTCTGGCTTCTTCATTTCTTCGTTTCTAGATTTCTGGTTTCTACATTTCTACGTTTTTGGCTTTCCTGGTTTATCGTTTTCTTAAGTTTTTGGATCTTAACAAAATTTCATTAGACAATAATACTTGGTTTAATATTTTGATCATAGATAGGAAAAGACTATATTTCTCTTCATAAGTTTTGCAGAAGGTGTAGAACAATATTCTAAATACATATAAATTTAGGTAAATGGGATGAATAATGTTTCTCCCAGTAGTTAAACTGCAATTATAACCCTTTAAATGTTAATTATTATGATTAGTTCTCCTTCGACATGAAGAAAAATTAAAAATAAATCATAGAGAGGCAGAAGTCACTAAAACTAAAAAAACTTTTGGCTACATTTTTTTGGCAATGATTTTAAAATCATAGCTAAATGTGAGCATTTGGCGATTGGTGACGAATCGTTGCCATATTGCAAGCATTTGGTGACAATTCAGAAAAATCGTCGCCAAATGGAAAGCCTTTGACTACAATTTTCCGAAATCGTCGCAAAAGACTTATCCTTTGGTGAAGTTTTTATAATAATGTCACCAAAGTTGATGAAGATGTTGTAATTCGTCGTGAACACGAGACTTTTGGCGACGATTTTCAATGCTTAATAACAAAATAAATCTCTTATTTATAATTATGAATTCACTAACTTTGACTTGATCAGTTAGTGATTGAACATCATATTGGGAAAATTAAATTAAATATTATTGACAATGATTCTAAGTGTAAAAATAAATTTAACTAACAAAAACGTTAAATCATCTAAATAATTTATAAGATTATAAACTCAAAATTAATTAATATTACATAGATTTATACTTTTTATTTTTCTCTTTCAAATTATATGATTTGACAATTTATGTGGTGTCACAAAATTTTCAAATAGTTTTAGCATAAAGTTTATAATATAATGATATATGATTCTTACGAAAAAATAATAAATAATGATAAATGATAAGTAATATAATATAATGATTGATAGTAAGTAATACAAGATTTTAATTAGAACTTTAACAATTCTTAAGGACAAAACAATAAATAAAGTTTCATACCTATTCCATCGAAAAAAATAATTATTTTTTTAGATTTCAAGTGAGAAGAGACTTGGTAGATAAGGTAAATGAGTTCTCTATGTCTGGATTCATAAGAAGGCTCTTTACACTTTCGAAGACATCAATCGAAACAGATAAAGATCTTCCTCCAGAAGTTGGTTTATTGACACCCTCTTCCAAAGCTCCTTAACCTTAACTAAACTAGTAGAATATATAGTGAATGATTTTCCAGATGTAGTATGGACCACTAAATTAGATTAACTGCACGTACCATGTGTTTCACCTTAGGAACAAGCAGTATAGAACAATCACGTTAATTTCTTCACAATCATTTGAAAAATTAAATCCTAAAAACTTAGAAAACTAAATCAAATGGTATAAGGATCCCAAATTCGAACACATACATACTCGATTGAATGACTTCATCATCGTCACAATAAATATATATAGTTTTTGCAATCGACAACTGTTCCAAAACAACTGATTTCCCTAATCCGGTATGGATCATTAGGACATCAACACCACCTCCATTTTCATGTACGTTCTCTTGAAGATTCGATGAAGCTTTATATAACATATATTATATACAATCACACATTCATCTAATAACTTCCTACCAAAAAATGAGATATAGATAATGAAGAAAGAGATCTAATTCAGATGATACAAACAATCTTGAAGAAGAAGATTGGCCATTGAAGGCAAGCAGTGATTAGACTTTGATAGGTAGATTTATTGCGCATCAATTTATTCTTCAGGAAGGTAAATTCTGCTAGTCGGAGCTCATTTATGCCATCAGAAACTATCTACCATGTCGACATTTGTGATGAATTTATGTTAACAGTTTTATTATGAAAAATCAATAGAAACAAAAAAAAGTCATAGATATAATCAATATAGAAGTAGAGTATACAATTTAATAAGGAAATGAAAAATTATATGAAAATATATGCAATTAATAAAATCTTCACAGAAGAAGCAAAGATCATCAGAACTTGACTTTTTAAGTAGCAAAAAATCCACTACACAAGCATATTTTTTATTTGCCACTCACCCTTAAAGATAAATAAAACCTAGAGCACATGCCACATATTAATAAGTGATTTGACATCTTTGAGAATATAAGACTTCTTATTTAAATGTTCCAATATTCTAGCAATATTAATTTTGTGATCTATTAATTAAGATAACTTCATATGATAAGGTTGAGAATGTTAACTATGTATGTACTATGTTTAAGGGAAGTAGAATTAAGTGTACTTTCCTCTAAAGCCACTATTCTGATAAAAAGAGTTAGGTACCTCGAGCCCTTCATTAGATATGGAGAGAGCTACAGAAATAGGAAGGCCAACCTTAGGTAAACAATAAGATGCAGAAATCACACAGAAAATGCATGCAAGAAATCCAAGTAGATGAACATATAAACTTTAAAGCAGTTAAGCACAATTTTAAAAACAGGGACGACTTACCTGAAGAGTTGATTGAAGATTGAGGATTAAAGTTGTCTCTCCAAAACAAGACCTTATGATCTCTAACTATTGGCTGGAAATCTGGATTAAGCAAGAAGCATTTGAGTTTGTATAAAAGAATCAAGTAATTTCATACCTCGAGGTTAACTTTCACTTAGGGTGGGAGTGATCTGTGATTTCTCCAAGAGAAAGCTAATGACTAGCTATTTCAGAACAATGACCAAAGATAAAAAGAAGAAGAGAAGGTGAGAAGCAAGACAAAGGAACCCATACTTGGCAACTTGACTAGCTCAGAGAAGAAGACTGCCTTCAATGGTTCAACCTTAATTAGGAAGAATCTTTCTGTTGGGGAGGATTTATTTACCTTATTAATAAAATGTCATCATAGATATATTACCTTGTTTGCTGCTTACAACACCGTTGTCATTTTTTTAATTTGTTAGTAGTTGTGGGTTACATTGTCATTTTTGTTGCTTTGTAAGTAGAATGTCTATTGCTTGTAGAAATGGGCTTATTTTTGGGCCTTTAATTGTTTGCAGGCTCTATCCAAACAATTTATGTCTTATATTTGGGTATTTAGGTTTTCAATTTCATAGATCATATCTTAAGACACTAACATAATGTGCTATTTATATAAAAACCATTCAATTACCTCAGAGTTCAATTTTTTTTACCAACTTATAACGTAATTGTGAGCTTATCAAACCTTAATCTCTTCAAACAAGGAGTACACCTCATACTTGCACCGCGTAACTCTGATGTTCAATAAAAATATCTTTACTTATCCATTTCTAATATTATAGAACACTTATGTTATTTTAGGTACCTCAAAACTCAATATGGGAATTTTAATCATCTAAAATCTCCATGTTATACTTGTTTATAGGTCACATGAATAATTCTTATCATTCTCCCAATCATCAAATATAATTATCTGTAAAATAATAACTCTCAATTCTGGTGAGAAAATTCCCCATTATGGATCAAAACTTATCACTGACGTTTCCTTCAAAATTTTACCACCATTTTCACTCATCTGATTGTTAAGAAATAAAATAATTGACTTACATTAAAAGAAACTTAAAATAATGAAGGTCCAATACTTAGAATCAATATAGTAATATACACATAATTGGAAGCTTATATCAAGCTAATCATTGCTCCCAAAAGTATTGTTCAATCATCAGTCTTAATTAAAGATTCCATCACAATTTCATCCATAACATTACTTTGTACTAATCCACAAATCACCTTACAATTAAAAATAGACTTGCCTTTAAAAAAATTTATGCTAAGATTGATATTTATTCTAATCAACCACTCTATAAGGTCATAACATTTAAACATATCAAAATTCAGTCAACAAATTACTTCTCCAGTATTAAAATGCTAAATAACTTCATAAAATTCTTTAATTATTGAGTCATAGAACTGAATAACTTGTATAGTAATTTTTTTTAGTACTTCTCTAACTATCATGGCTGATATGTTAAGAGATGAGAGCATTCACATTTTATGCTGAATACTTATCTAACTTCCCTTGTGTACAAATCCTAACTTCCTTTAAAAACAATCCACATTGACAAAATGTACTATTAGCCAATTTCCTTCCTAGTATGACTTCATAGTCATGGATATCTAATAAGATCAACTCATTAGAGAGCTTTTAAGTCTAACTATTATGTAACTACCTCTATGAACATTCTACGCTATTAGCGTAGTTTTAATGAAAGTAGTCCTTGTTAAATGGCACTCTAAAAGCTCCAACTTCACATTAATCTATCTAACGAACTATTTTAGCACATACGAGTGCATAGTTTTAGGATTGATCTCAATATAATTATCACTACCGGTACCTATCATTGTACTAGATGTATCCTCAGCATCCTATTAGGTTGCTGCAATTACCCCAGCCTATGTAGGTGGTCTCCTTCCATATTAGCTACACCTTAGTACTAAGCTCCTGGTGTTTTAGGAGTCTTTGGACACCGTAGGTGGTCTGACTAACCTCTAACTAGACGATATTCCTCTTCTCATCTTTTTATCACTAAACACTTTAAAATGCACTCAATCAAACTCCCTGACACTACTAGGTCTCCCGCGGCTGGTGCATCACTGTTGTCCGTATATGTACTATTCACTCAAGGTAAAAACAAAATTTCACCTGTGGTTTTGCCATTCTTAACTATTCTGAACAAGGTTGATTTATAAAGAAAAACATTTACTGAACCATCTTTATGCTCGGTCTCCCAAGCTGAAGGTACTTCAAGTGTTGGAGCCTCTAATGTGGCTTTGGGACCCCTAAGGTTTCGTCGGTGCATTATGCTGTGAACTCAAAGATAAACTATATAACACTGAAAAATAACAAAACTTTCTGGGTTGCCTTGTTCACAAAACCACATAAAACCACATTATGAAATCATAACACGTATAAAGATAACCCTATTTCAAACCTCACTCTAATACCACATGAAAGGACCCATTCTGGAGTTCCCCTTCTGGAACCCGAGTGGAAACGTCCTGGCGACCCCACGATAGCCCTTCAATCAATATTTAAATTGACTGAAGGGTTCTCATAAAGCCAAGCCATTCAACTATTTAAAATTTTTTATACTTTAATAATTAAAGCATGGAAAATAGTGAGAACTTTTTTTATTTTATTGAAAATTTTAGTAGCATAACGACTGCATTTTGACATTCCTAAAATTTTTAAAGGCCCTGTAAAATTTGAAAACACTTCTATATTTAAACCAATTTCTCAACTACAAATTTTGGACTTTAAGTCCACTCACAAGCAACCCAAACAAATAATTCTCAACAGTTATTGCAATAAACTTTTAAAATCTAAATCATATTCATGCATTTCATTTAAAAGCTTATAAACATCCATTCTTAACACAAATGTACATAGCAAAATGACACAAGCACAACAGTACCTGACAATACAACTAATCTTGAGGCAGAGTCCCAATTACTATAGCACTTGTTCGTATACCTGGGTGGTTTGTTTAAAAACATAAAAATAAGGGTGAGCTAAACGAGCTCAGTGAGTGTAATAAGTTTACTAGAAATTTGAACTTTTCATAACAATATAACTGCAATACTCCATACAATCATAAAGCTCATAGTAAAACATTTTCTATAACAATTTATTCGTGCATCATCAAATTTGCTAATAACATAACATTTTGTAAAACACAATTTCAACTTTTTTGAAAAACTATTTTGAAATGCTTTTCAAAATTAAGTTGATCATATAAAAGTTTCTATTTCTCATTTCCCTTAATCAATAAACAGTGGTGGCAATGAGTTTTTTTTGAAAACTTTAATACTGAAAAATAAGTTATTTTCATGACTTTCCTTACTCAACATAGCCCACCACAAGTTTCTTTACCATATAGTACACTAGGCATAAAGTCAAGGAGCTAGTTCTACATTATTTACCTACGACTGGTTAACCACTATTTACGAAGCTAGTTCTGCATTGCTTACCTGTAATAGGTTAACCGTTATAAACCAGTAATTAAGAAGCTAGTTCTGTATCGCTTACTCGTAACAGGTCACGGAGCTAGTTCTGCATCGCTTACTTGTGACTGGTTAACCAGTATTCAAGGAGCTGATTAGGTTAACCACTATAAATATACCGGTATAATAACATGTATAAAGCCTAGTGGTGTACCATAAGCAAAAGTAACTCCCAATCATATAAAAGTTAACTTAAAGTTAAAACTCAAATATTACTAAAGAAAAATCTTATGCTAGCAATATTGTAAAATATCATTTGCACAAAACTCAACATAAATTCATTTCATGATCAAATGAAAATCAATTGAATAAACTCAATTTTAAGTACACTCATATGTCATCAATTCTTTTGCAAAGAATTTAAAAATATAAAACAATTAAAATACAATCACAATTTTGCACACTTATTGCTAAGCACACTCACAGGTTAAGTGTCTCTTCTTTACCTAAACAGAAGGCATTTATTTCCAAATTAAGAAATAAGCATTAAAACTATGTATTCAGTTTAACCAAATTCGAGATTTGTATATAATCATGTAATATGCATGCTAATCATATTTTTGTTTACTTTCGTAAGCTAATCTATTGGTCACCGTTTCCAAATCTAACTTCAAAAGTCACATAAATGTTATATTTTATCCATTCCAACTTACCAATTCCTTCAAAACACAATCTCACCCAATTTAATTCACCATATCACAATCATGCACGATGAGTCACGATTATAACACATATCTAAAATCCATATCTCCATTTGTTCCTTAATTTTCGCGTAGTAAACGTTCAAATTAGGTTTTCAGGTCTTCTAGACATTTGCTTTCCTATGTCTCTAATTTCTATCATTAAGAATCATGCCATTTCAACTTCTAAATCATGAAAAAATGTGCCAAATATTACTAGTTGTTTCAATACAGGGGCAGTATCAGGTTACCATTTTCAATCTCAAATTTCTATATCATTCATCCCAAATTAGGTCTAGGTTTCTTCTGGAGAATTTTAGTACCATGTCTTAGGTTTCAAATCCACTTAGAATCACCCAATTTGGAGGTCCTTAGGCTGAGTTATGGACAAAACATTTGGACTGGTTCAAGTTAACCTAAGACATAATCCCACTACACATTCCTCTCTTGTCATATTCAACTAATTCTATTAAAAGAAACATCAAAGTAATACCAAGACAACATTGATCTTAAACACATCCATCGCACTCAAGAAAACCCATAAAAGTTAGAAATTTAAGCTAGGAAACTTACCACTTTTTTCTCCAATCTTTTGAGAATTTGATAAATACTTCAAGATTTCTCCAAATCACCATCAAATTCCATAAAAAATGACACCTCTTTTCTTCCTCTTCTCTTTGGCCGAATTCTCCCTCTTTCTCTCTTCTTTTCTTCCTTTCTTTTTTGTTCTCACGAATCCTCCTTTCAAATGAACCAAATTTGTCTTCGTTTTCCTTTTTATACTACTTTAATACTTTGTACATGTCATTTTGTTATTAAACATCTTAAATGACTCATCATCGTCTAATTTAATATGTCTTAAGCCATATGGAGTCTTGTAATTGGTCAATAAATGTGAGTCATTTAAAATTTATTAATTAACTCCATTTATGTAAAAAGACCAATTCGCCCTTTTTTGGATTTCTACATCTATAAACCAGACTAAATCCCGAAAATGTTCCACAGCCGTCTCACAATCAAATTGACCATGGGATACTTTAATTAGGATTAATACTTAGTAATTAGGTGCCTTAAAATTTTTGAATGAGTTTAAAATCATCAATACCCATTATTTTCCAAAAAGGACATTTTAGTCCAATAATTTCAGATTACCCGAATTCTATTCAAACAACCTTCGTTTTGACCTGTTTCAGTTCCTATGGACTCCAATCCTAATTCTAGAGCTTTTTATTATATTTTGAAGTTATTTGGTAACTTTTTGGATGCCCAATCAAATTTTTGGATTGAATCCAAAAATCACTAAATGTTACCGAAATCATCCGGATTTCATTCAAAAGTATCACCTAAATCTTCAAAGCATATTTCGCAGCTTTTAAAGCTCGTTTGGACTCATTCCGTAGCTTTTCAGAGTTTTTGAAAGTTTTTTGAGAAATTTTCAATCGAGTTGAGAACCATCTCTTGTCTATCCTTGATGTCCGTTATAACCTTAGTAATACATTTAAACGCTTAAATTATGCTAGTACACCATAAATAGAGCATACTCTATAAAATGCATATATAACATATTATACAGTACAATCATCAAACTAGGATATTACATTATCATTGATTTATATTAATGTGGATTGTTAATGATTGAGTTATATTAATGCGTCTTGTTGATGATTGAGTTGTATTAATGCGTGTTGTTTATAATTGAGTTTTTTTAATGCAGATTGTTGATGATTGAATTATGTTAATGCAGATTATTGCTAATTGAGTTATATTAATATGAATTGTTGATGAT
>JANQAP020000553.1:7950960-7962277 GCA_026874005.2 Erythroxylum coriaceum | reverse complement strand
GAATTTAGATAGGAGAAAAAAATTATGAATGTAATTTATATAAATTTAGATTAATTAGAATATAATGATTTTGGAAATAAAGTAAAAAAAACTATTTTTGACTTAATGAAATAAATAATTTATAAAACAAATCAAAAGAATTTATATAATGTATTTTAGTTTTAATAAAATAGTAGCTATTTTCAATGTAATATACTGTATTTGTAGCTATTTTCAATGTAATATACTGTATTTATCTGTTTTTATAACTGAATTACTTATATATTATTTTGGAATCGATACATTAGGATTAATAAAGTGATCAATTCATTTTAAGATTAATATAAATATATATATGCATAATGTATATATTATGTAAATATCAAAAATAAAATAAAAAGTTTAAATTGAGTTGTTTAAAGAGAATAATTATGACAACATTATCATTGCTATATATTTTTAATAAATATAAATCGGTTCGTATTTTATATAAATATTTTTGTAAAATTTATAGGTAATTTTATCTTACATTTTACTATAAATGATTATGTTATAATTTATAATTTATGAATTTAAACAAAAACAATTACAATTTTTTAAAATTGTATATATATTTTAAAATTTTTTTAAAATATATTAAACGCCCAGGCCTACTTAGGCCCGATGAGCGGCTCGTGGCCCGGGCGGGCTAGGCAGGCCAGGCCACGGGCCGATTGGTCTCAACCTGCGAATGGGCCACGGGCCGTGTTTGGCCTGCATTTTTCCTACTGTCTGGGCCGGCCCATCAACCGCCCAGGCCCAGCTCGGCTCGTTGACATCCCTAACTAAAGTACCTTTTCGTCGTTCTTTTCTCTTAGGCCCTGTTGGGTTGGCGGAAAAGTAAAGTTAACTTGAAATCTGATTCCTTAGAAAATAAATCTATGGAAAGTAAAGATATTAATATGTTTAGATACTTATAAGAATTCTAATATAAAAGTTAGTAGATTCTTATTATAGTGTTTGGTATGTAACATTATTTCATAGAATGTAATTAAATTTTGACTTTTGTTTTCAATTATGTCCCTATAAACAGAATAAAAATTGAAATCGTTAAATAATATTAATTTGTTATATAAGTTATATTATTAAATGTTAATTTTTTTCATTCCTGATATTTTAATCATATAATACTATTATATCATAAATATAGTAAAGAAAAATACTAAAAAAACCTCAACCGAGTACAAAGATAAATCTTAGAATTCAAATCAAATATCAATATTTTTCTAACATTGAAAATAAAAATACAAATGGTGCATTATTATTAAATTTATTATTCTTATTAATTTTATTATTCTTAATAATATTAATTATTATTATTAAATTTTTAATTATTATTAATTTTATTATTACAAAATTTATTATTTTTATCAATTACTTTTATTTTTTTATTATTATAAGATTTAATAATAATAATAATAGTAATAATAATAATAATAAAATTTATTATTCTTATTAATTTTATTATTCGTATTAATAATAATAATAATTGCTAATTTTCTACTAATTATTAATTTTATCAATTATATTTATATTTATATTTATGTTTATTATTATTGATTTTATTATTATTATTATTATTATTAATTTTATACTTATAATTATTCTTATAATTATTAATTTTATTAATTGTATTAATCACATTTATTATTATTATTATTATTATTATTGTTATTATTATTATTATTATAAAAGAGTTGTCGTAGAGTTAAGAGAGACAGAAGGGTTGAATTGGTTAGCGTATTTTTTAGATTAATTCCTGAGGAAAGTAATCTAAATATCAAGGGGTGATGAGATTTAGAATCCAAGTAAAATGCTACTACTTTCCTTAGATTGAGAAAGTTTTTACTTTCCTAATTACTAAAAAAATGAACTAAATATGATAATATAAATTTTAAGAAAAAGATTACTTTCTGAAATAATAATCCATGCCAACCAAACAAGGCTTAGTGTTTCTTTTGCATGTATATTTACTATACCTTTGGGCTTAAAGAAAAATGAACCGGAGAAAGGATCTCAAGAGTTTCTTGCTTGTCAAACTTCACTATTCCAATTAAGATATCCCACAACAATGTCACTTGGATTTATAGAATCTTAAGCACTGTAACTGCATTCGTTAAATGAACAAACATATATAGAATGGAATCCATGAACTAAATGGAGATCAGAATAAGATGCACGGACTAGCTATTGAAGGAGATTATAAGAAGAGATAGTTATGGCTTATGAGTCATGGAAAGGAGACGTGCATAAACATTTGAAGCTAACAAAAATTTGAGCTTTGGACACGGAACATCCCCTACTCAGACTACCAGAAGGAAAGCTAATGGCTTCTGCTAAAAAGGGTCAGAGCCGTAAATTGATCAAGTTCCTATAATGGGATAAGTTTTTCTTAAGCAATTAATTGTTCCATAGTCCCTTTTTCTTTTTTGAAAATTTCTTACTCCCCTTGTTATTCAGCTATAAGCCTATAACAGAATTCATTGATTTAAGCACCCTATTTAGCAAGAGATAGTCATAATTGCTTTTGTTTAATTATACTGGTAGTTTTCTCAGGGAAAGAGGACGGGAGGTTGTGTCTCAACGATCAATTAGTACAGCGTTATGATTTCATAATATCAACCATACACTGAAGTAGGGAAGAGTTCCAAAGTCTAGTATCATACAAAAATAAATGAAAATACGATACAACATAGTCATTCCCAGCGATCTGAGGAACAACCTTATTTGCTGTCTTCAATCTATATACATGTAAAGATGCACATACTGGTACGTAACACAAAAGAAATATGCACTATTCAACACCAAAATGCTCTGTTCTTTACAGCAAATTTTCCACCTTCCTCGAAATTACTTTCCTTGTAGTCTAGGGTCCATTTCTCAAATGTACATTCAGTGAAGTCATAGTAGCTACCATGAATAGAGAGTTCCCCACCCCTTACTTTTTCTTCTATCCATGGATAACTTAGTAGGTTTACCAAGGAACAGTTTACAGATTCCTGCAGAAACAATAAAGGAACAAAATAATTCCACTCAGCTACTTTCAACTGAAAGGTGAAAGCACATTGCCATATATTTTTAGGTTAGCAAGTCATCAATACACTTCTTCACCCACCAGCTTACTGTCAACTACGTTTAAGAAGCCAAATATTCGAATATAAGGAGGAAATGAAATGCGGCAAGATAGTGCCTTTGTTAGGTGATGGATGGAACCCCTCTTTAAAGGAGTTCAGCCTACCAATTAATGACCCATCACTGGCATTGACTAGAGCTGTTCGGATCTTTTACTACAGAAGACAGGCAGAAAAGTCAATGTAACCCACAATTAGCAGTTTTACATTGTGGAGTGAGCAAAATATTTCTCAGTCATATCATTGCTCTGCATTCGCTTTGCATATGAAAAACTCTGAACCAAAACAATGAAAGAGGAAAAGAAAATTCCCAATATGCACTCTCAAACCTATAAAACCATCAAGCTAAAGAAGAATCCATAAACGGTGGCTCATACTGATTAAATGAACGTAATCCTAGGAAACCATGGTTATATAGATTAGGAAAACAACGTAAAGTTGGCCTATACTTGTTAGCACAAGGAAAAATATGCAACTTTGAAAATGTTAAACTCCCAAAACAAACATATAAATGAATTACCTTCTCACAGTGGCTGCACTGCCGATCAAAGCTTAGACTGGTTGTAGCAGCTTTCGTTCTCACTCTTGCATTCATCCCAACCGCAACCCAACTACCAATGAAGCTACTGAAAACAATAATGAAAATGGCATTGAAAACCAAATCTGTCAGCAACTTTCATGAGAATAATGGCAATATATCATTACAAAACTAGAAATGAAAATATCTGAATCACCTTGTTTCTACATCATCATGCATACTCATTAGTGCACGAATGCCTCCGCACTTGCTGTGGCCAATGACTAAAATGTTTTTGACCTGCATGAAAATCATTATAGTTCCTCTAAGAAAATTGTGTGCTTTAGTATTCATTCACACGGTTCAGTATTTATAACCAAAATGATGGCAAGGTAAGTAAATATATTCAATGATAGTGTTCTAATATTCAAGACTAAAATTACAAATTCATCTAAGCATTTCCATAATTTTATTCTAAGCATGAATTTTTATAAGATTAAGAGTTCATGCAGCCATCATCATCATCATTCACACCGTCTTTTCCCTTATTATCAGGAAATGGTCGATAGATATCGTACTTCTAGATCAAAAAAAAAAGAGATGAATAACTTACTTTAAGAGAATTTACAGCAAATTCTAGAGCAGCATTTGTTTCTGATGGTCCACTCTGCACATAAAATTGTAAAAGTAACTTTACTTTTAAATTATTGTCGTCCAAGTATTCATTCCAAAGCATCAATACTCGCTATGAAGCAGAAATAAAGACAAGGATTCTTCAGATTCAAAAAATCATATACCTCATATGGAGGCACCATATTTGCAACATTGCGGACTACAAAAGCTTCTCCTGGTTGGAATCCCAGAATGCTTGAAGGGCAAACTCTCGAGTCAGCACAGGCAACCACCATAAACTGAAATTGATATTGTTAGACAATGTTGAAAATCACTTCTCCACACATCTGAATTATTATCTATTGAATTGCTGTTAAAATTCAAGAAGTCTTCAAAGGAGTGTAGACACAAAAGAATAATAAACACAAACAAGGGAAAACATCATCACCTCTGGTGCTTGAGCATTGGCAAGATTGTCAAAGTGCTCCAAGTTTTGCCTGTTTGAAATTTTATCAGATAGAGGATTTGATAAATATATATTACAGCTAAGCCACATAGCACCAGAACTTTCATTCCTTACATATAAACATGCTTTTTGAAATTAAGAAAACGTTGCTTTATCTCATCAAATAAATCCGAACCACCCTCTGTTGCTGTAGCAGTTTCCAATTTCTCATTGTTAAGTTCCTTGGACAGTTTTGGAGGCTCCACAGAAGCTTGAAGTTTTAAATTTCTCCTGACAAGAAATTAGCAAAAATAGACATCATTTTCGTTACAAAATACGTAATATACATCGACACGAAGTATGTTTATCTTCTAGGCTCAATCTGGAAGGATTCAGTGTTGTCATTTTCCTAAAGATTTTCCCAGTCCAAGTAGAATAAGAAAGGCATTAGACAACGTTGTTTTCAGCACTCCCTTAAATATATATCATGCCTAAGAGTAGTTTTGAATCTACAGAGAAGAAAATCCTTTTTTTTTTGGGTCTTACCAAGTTGTAAACTTGTGCTTACCATGGGCATTAAATGTAGATCATAACAGCATCAATCAATAAGTAAAATTGTAATTGAAAATTTTTCTGCAAGAACTAAATGCACTTTTACACTTCAAATATCTAGAAACAGGTGCCTAAATAACAACTCATGTGGACACAAATCGGGAAGATCTTGATTTGAGCACAATCATACACATGGCAAGTTGGCGACCGCTTTAGGGGGTAAAGACTCATTCAGGACATTAAGTTGAAATTACCTCTTCAAAGGGAAACACTGGACCAAGAAAAGCCTCTATAACGACTATATCTAAACAAAATTAAGAATCAGAAGGGGATCATTAAATAAGATTAACCAAATTCGCAAGATTCCCATCTTAAGAAAGCATCATAGCACGAATTATTTTGACAACAAAACAGAGGATTATGAACAACATGGGAAGGATAAAGAACAGATATTTACTTGGAAGGTGATCGAAATCTTAAATGGGTCTGGTTAATTTCTCCTGAAACCGCCTTGGAACAGACGATCTGCGTCATATGAAAGCGAAAAAGACATCAGAAGCAAAATGACACAAAAATGCAGAGTGGAGACAGTCAGATAGAGACGGAGAGAGTAACAGAGATTACATTTCGGGTCCTAAAGACCGAAGGTCTAGAAAGATCCGGGGATGAGGTGGACGGTACATAGAAAGAAGGATCCTTGAAAACATAGAGATTTGCTGGGGAAAGACTTGCCATGAGAGAGAGGAGAGAACGCAGAAAGATAAAGTTCTGTTATTTGGGATGTCAAATATAGGAAAGAAGTGGACAGGCATGTCCTGTAAGAACAAAGAGTGTTTAATACAAAAGGTCCGGTGGATCTAGGAAGCACTTGTTTGCCTCCAACATTGACGGAGGAAACAATGTGAACGACAAGTTCGATCTTGTTGAGTAGACAACTAGACATGCAAAAAAAAAAAAGAAATGAGAGCGGAGGGAATGACTAGAGAATTCAGGAAGGAAATAAAACCATCATAAAACAACTAACAAGTTGGAGATTCTTGATTTAACAATGTTCCTTGTTTCTAGTTCTGAATCAGAGAAGATTTCACCTTTTTGAATTTTATCAGAAAATATTTTATCTTTATAAACAAGTTATCAAGTGTGTTGATTTCAAAAAAAAAACAAAAAGTTATCAAGTGTGTTGATACCTTAAAATAAATTAATCCATATGGCTTAAAAAGCCAAATTAGCCCGGAAATAAAACTCAATAAATGTGTAGCTAAAGAATTCATGAACAACGAAAATTAGGAATGTAGGAAGAAATGTGCTAAATTTATGAAAGTTTAGCACATGAAAGTTGAGAAAATAGTGAGAAGTAGTTAACAAAAAATAGATAAGTTGTCTGAGAGTTAAGTAGTAATTAAACACTAAATTCTAAGATATAGAAGTTAAGGAAAAAGTGTTAAAAGGTTACCTAAAATATAGGGAAATTGCCAGTAGAAAAAAAACACTTAAAACAAGAGGACTATAAATTCACCAATACCATCAAAATGGAGGAGACGAGAATCATAGACCAACACTATCATAATACCACGCAAATCAATCTCTAGAAACAAAATAAGCCTTCTTCAAAAATGTTTTGTTATTTTTAATTTTTTTTACAATGCGAATTTACTTTTGTTATATTGAATTTCCTTTTGTAGATTGTGATTTTCTTTTGCAACAAACAATTACTTTCTTCACTTTAGATTTCTTTTCAATAAATTTTTAGCATTTTGGTAGCTTAGAATTATATTTTTTAATATTTTTCAAAGCTCACTTATATCATTGATAAGAAGTTAGGCATAAATTATAGGAGAATTCTTCCCCGGCATGCACGAATTTCAGATTAACACCAAATAATTTGGCATGTTCGATCAAACAACAAAACCAAGAACACAGAATGGAAAAGAAATTGCTTTGCCTTTAACTTTAGAGGAATAAGTCCCTGTAACCATAGGGAATGAAAGCTTTGTATCCCAGATGATAGAAAATCTTAAAAAGGCAGTCTCACCTTCAATTAACTTTCTTAAAGATGATAATCTAAAATCGTTGCAATGGAACTACATTGTTCGCATAAATGAAGTTTCAGAGTTTAACACGACCTCCACGGTTGACGCAATCAAATGATTGGTAAAGAATGTTAATAAATTGTCTATCGCTTTGATACAATTTATTGGGCAGAATTCGTCTGCTTTAGCAAAGCAAATCTCTGAGGACTTAGGGCATCCTGTTTCTAATGCAATGGAATTCGAAGAATGTAGCTGTTTTTCAGTTATTTCCTCTGTAGATTAAAGATACATCCCTTCATATAAAAGAGAAGATATCCTTATAACACTCACTTGTGTTAATATTAGTAATGGCCAACGTGTAGCCAGGCCCTAAATTCCTAATAGACAAGGATTTTATGGGGAGGCTGAAGCTAATGAATCATAATATTGTTTGAGAGATAATATTGCAAATATAAACCATAATCCCATTATTTACCCACTATAAATGAGGTTACAAGTTTATATAGTAGTAGCTATAGAAGCAGTCACGAATTGTATGTGCCTAATTTAAAACAATTTGTCTTTCTAGAATTCCACAAACCTTATCCAAAGTAGATCGATCAAGAAAATCCTTATTCTCATGGCAACTCAAAATTCTCAAATTCAACGTTTTTTTTGGTGAAAATGGTTAATCCATCGTTGAGCACACCGCTAGATTCACCAAACAATGTGGAGAATTAGCAATTATGAAAACTTAAACTATATTAAGCTCAGGTTGTTCCTGATTACAGGAACCATCTTTTCTTAGTACATTTTATTGCCTAGGAATTTTTATTTTTTCTTGGGTCGAAATAGAAAGATTGTTTCATGCTCATTTTTTTAGGACTAGGCCTAAAGTTAGCAAAACTGAGTTGTCAAGGGTCACTCAGAAGAACAGTGAGAATGATAATATATTTATCACTTGTTTCAAGAAAATAAGAAGTCAATGTTGAATCACACTTATGGAAACTGAATATGTGAAATTAACTCAAAGAAGGTTAGACGTTAAACTGCACAAGAAATTCCAAGGAATGAAATTTCGTGATTTCTATGAATTGGGAGCAAAAGTCTTCGAATGTGAAGATCTCCTCAAGGAATAAGGTTACCGAAAGAAGAATTTGTTAGGCACTTATGCTATTGAGACAAATTCTTACTATTTGACAATACCCAAACTCAACATCCTTGGAAATTGTGTTTGCCCTTCTTTAAAGCCTAAATCCTTAGAAATCAACAAGAATGCAAGCCTTGTTAACTTAATTATAGTACACCTTTGACACCTCTAAAACGGAGGAGATTCTTTTGTCATTTATTATAAGACAAATTTATCACCTTAATCCCCAAAGCATAGAATTTTTATAAAAGGGGAAATCAGAGGTAGTATATATAGATCCATCTAACCCATAAGGATGTTTTATCCTTTACAGTCCTTTATATCCTTTTTGTGAATATGACTTAACTAGTAATCTTGATAAAGTATATACCTAAACCTCCCTCTCTCTTTTGACCTGCCTCTCTCTTTTGGCATATAAATGTCATTCCACTTCACCTTTTCTAGGGTAGAGTCTAAGTCACTGTGAGATTAGATGAACCTTCTTATTAGCTTATCTATAATTTTAATGATACTTTTTGGAAACCATATACGTGCATATCAATATATGTATAAAGTATATAGAATGAAGATGACTAGTTAGACTCTCCTAACTAGAGAGAAACTTCTATTGCACTAGCTAGTTATGCTTCTCTTTATCCTCTCAACGAGAGGATTGAAATCAATGTAGTACAACCTCTTAGATGAAACAAACACACTAAGGTAAAGGTTAGGAGGTCTACAAAGCTTTAGTTATGTAATGCACCCTAAACAACAAGCATAACTTAATGCACTAGTAAATATAAAGAGCTGGCTTTTTTTTTTGGTTAATGCTTAATCTAAGTAAGACCTTAAAGAAATTCAATATTGTCATTAAAATTCTCCTTAAATCATAATCAACCTTATAGAATAAGATAAGATCTTATTCAAAGGATAAACTTGATATATCTTTAAGGAGTTGCATTTTAGGTAGAATTTAAACTTTTTATTTAGACCAATATCATTCTTAATTAACCTGATCAGAACTTCCATACATAATATGAATAGGTAAAGGGACCCACATTAATCCCTTTACTCCTTGAAGGAGTTTAGTAGGCTTACCATTGATCAAGATTCTTTAAAAGACTATTGTAATGCACTAGCCTATCCATTTAACACACTTTAAAGGGAACCAAAAAGTATACAAAGTATTTAGCATATATCCCCAATCTAATAAGTTATATGCCTCTTGGAAGTCAATATTGATGACACAATTTTTACTACAAGCTTTTGTATTATAGTTTTCAAGGAGTTCTTAAACTAACCATATGATATCTCCAATCAACCTTCCTTTTCATAAAAGCTTCCTGTGAATCATCAATTAGAAGAGTAATGTCTTTCTTTAGCATGTTAACTAACATATTAGATATGATTTTGAAAATAATTTTACAATAAGAAATTGGTCTAAATTCATTCGTTAAACTAAAGGAATGAACCTGATTTACCAGGCCTATAAAGGTCTTGTTTACTTCTTTTAATAATCTTTTATTATTAAAAAACTTAAGCACCTTTTCAAGGACAGTACTCTTTGTATGATTCCATGAATTGTGAAAGAAATAAGCATTTAAGTCATCTGGTCCTAGTGCTTTATTTAGATTCATAACAAGGAGAGCTTCCTTAACTTCCACAGAAGTAAAAGGTTTGATTAACGTATTAGCTTCCTAAAAAGATAATGTGTATTCATTCACAAACTTCAATAAATGAAATGTAGCAAAAATGTGTTTTTTATCATTAATATGCTTGCTCACGTTAATTATAGCCTTTCAGGAGAATCGATGACTGCATCTTTGATGAACTTACTAGTACGAGTACATCTGAAAATTCTTAATTGGCTAGTTGTAAATAGCCCCACCCAGACTATGGAATAAATGATTATACTAGACTTACTTACATCGAGGCACTGATTGTGATTCTCAAATATCACAGAACAGAATGTGATATAATGAGATAGAATCCAATAGAAAGAAACACTACAAGAAAGTCATACATTAGGGACGGAAATTTACCGACGGAACAAAAATCAAAACTATTTACCGACGAAAAAACATAGTCTATCGGTAAAAGTGTCGTTAAAATTTTTATTTTGCGACAGACACAATTGCCATCGATAAAGGTGGAGGGAAAACATTCGCGCAAATTTTCCGACGAAATATAGCGATGACCAAATAATGACCATCGGAAAAGATTGCGGGAAAGCTTCCCGCAATTAAATAACATCAAAATTTACTGACGGAAATATTTTCATTGGTGAAATATGCTTTGTTTAATAGTCATTGTCGGTTGTTTACTGACGGTATAAAGTCTGTAACGTTCCATCGGTAAAACATCATAAATTACCGACAAAAAACTCTATCCGTCGCAAAATAAGGTGGCAAAATAAGCACCACATTTTTGGTGAATTTGAATACCGAAGAAAAATAGGTTCCATCAATAAATGATGAGTTGTTCATTAATAAAATGACATCGTTTGGTTTTAATCCAAACGACGTCGTTTAAGTTTTCTTCTTAACCTGACCCCCTCCCCCTTTGCTATTTTTCTTCTCTCCTCTGTGGCCTGCCTCGGTTTTATGCGATTTTGCTTGCTTCCACAGTCAGTTTCTACTTATTTTTCGGCCCATCGTGCATCATTTTCAGGTAAGCTCTCTATGGGGTTTATTTTGTCTTCAAAAAACGAAGCTTTTATATGGTTATATATATGTATACCGTGGGTGTTGGGTGGTGAGTTTTTGTGTGATGATTGTTGGTGTATGTGTTTTTTTGTGTCATTGTTGGTTTATTTGTTGTTTACATGTATTGTTGTTGGTAAATAATGGAAAAATGCATTTGTCTTGTGATTAGTTAGAGATAATACATATTGCCTATGAGTTG
>JANQAP020000553.1:7841756-7853851 GCA_026874005.2 Erythroxylum coriaceum | reverse complement strand
GATCTTGTTAGCTTATATGATCCTCCTAATAAAAGTGCTACTCATTTTATCTAACAAACCAAAAAGATATAAAAAGACAAGTATTAGTTTACGCCATAAAACTAAATAAAATAAGGACTTTGATAAATATTTAGTCACTTTCACTATTTTAAAAAATAATAGCTTCACTATTGAATCGAAAAAATTACCAAATAATTTCCTAGGAGGCCAAGATCCCATTCAAATGAAGTTGATCATGAGTTTGCTTAACAAACTTACGAAAATTTAATTACATATATAACAACTATATTAATCACATTTTATGGATAACAACTATATTAATCACATTTTATGTGACTCCTAAATCTGTCAGGTGACAATTTTTTGCCAAAATATATCTTATATAATATTCCTAACTCTACCTATAAATCTATATGACAAAGAATTTGCTCATCCAAATTATAAAAATTTAGTTAAGTAAGATCCATTAATTTATAATAAAACACATCTAGGTTAAAGGCATTTGAGTTTGCTTATAATAAACATAACTATAGTTTTATTCTTAAACAATGAAAGACAACTATCATGTTCTAAATGTATACTTAATATTTAATTGATAAATTTGCAAGTTTAAAAATTAAGGTCTTATAATAATTAATATAATCTTATTATTAAAAATAATCATTTAAAATTTTTATCAACTCTAATCAATGATTTGATAAATAATTTAATTTTAACTAAACTGACTTAATTAAATTAAAGGATCAAAAATAAAATGGAACGGGAAAAAGAAACTAACATTAACACTTTTGCGTGACTCAGTTAACGCATCAAGCAATAACTGGCACGTGCACATCACGCTCCTGATGCATCATTTGTTTGACATCTCTTCTATTAGAAATTCATAGATGGAGTTATTCCACATCAGAAAGATATATAAAGATAAAGTGAGTTATATATAAAGATAGGGTCATAACCATTGTCTTAAAGTTTTAAATTGATATATAATGTCATGATTGCATATATGTTCACTTATACTTAGTCTAATTTCTCCCCAAGGCCCCTAAAAAACCTTGATTGGAATTAAAGATAGGTTAGCAAAGTCCAACGAATAGATATTCATGAATTTTGAGTCAAATAAATGATGATTTACAGAGTGACTAAAATAGCTTCACATTAGCTAAGGGTTAACAGGGAGCTAGACTGATATGGATGGATCCATTTGTGAGGAGGAGATATTGGAAATTTATGAGTAGATTTATCCCATTTCAAAAAGAGCCATAAGGATGAAGTGAGATATATACAAAAATGGGGCTCACAACCCATTACATTAAGTTTACAGGGTTAAGATATAATGTCTTAATTGTATACACCCCACTTAGACCTCGTCTAATTTCTCCTCAAGCCCCTTAAAATCCTTCATAATTGTTTCCCTAATCTAAGGTTACACTGATAACGTCACCGCCTATCAACGTCTTCTCCTTTGGGCATTTGATTCAATCGCAAGTAGCTTTTTAGGGGTTTGACTTTTCCTCCTTAGCTGATTATTGCCCTGGCAATAATGACAATCACCATTGGCTCCATCTCATCTAGTGAAGAAGGTGGTTGATTCACTAGTGGCTAGCATCGCCATTAGTGAAGAACTATCATGCATAATAAACACACACAAACCATCAAATCTTCAAAAAAATCAATCTTAACCAAATTAAGCAAAAGAAAATTTCACATTTTTAAAAGCTACAAAATTAGGGGAGGTATGCGATTGATTTTCAAGAAACCCTAAAACTATGAATAATGTAACTTTGTTTCTGAAAAACATACCTATGGGATATAAATCATGTTATTGAAAATAGATCAAACACAATAAACTTCAAAGCAAAGGGAGGCAAGACTTACATGGTTTCCCAAAGCCAAATTATAGAAAATTAAAACATATTTTCAAAAAAAAAATATAATGGGGAGGCATACGTTGTTTAAAAACAACAAAACCTAATATGTATTAGGTAGATCCAATAATTAATTAAGTTTTTAAGCATTAATAAATTGTCAAATCAATAATAATCAAGCAACTTCAATCAAATTAAACAATCAAAAGAAGCTTTGATAGTAATTTAAAAAAATCAACCATGATCAAATAACGAATACAACGAAAAAAATAGTTTTTAATGAATTTTTTATTTAATTTTTTAGTTGAATAACTTGAAAACTATAAATCATAAATAAAATGGTTAAAACATACCTAATTTGAAATATTTCACACTTTTTTTCTCGAACTATCAACCTCGAGCTATTTATGTGTCTAACCATTGAGTAGAGAAAAAGAATTCAAACACTTTTACTAGGAAAATGTAGGAGTGCTAACTCTCTTATGTATTTTCCCTATTAGCAAGAAAAGATTTTAGGATTTTTTTTAACTAAAATTAAATTTCTAATTGCAATTGAAATTTAACTCAATTATAATTATAGTTTGATTTTAATAAAATAAAATATTTGATCCTTGAAATTTCTTAAACTTTAAAATTAAGTTCAGCTTAATTTGAATTGATTTTTCTCTTTTAAACTACTCTTTATGTATGATCCATAGGTTTCTAATATGTTAGCAATAATTATAAATTTTCATTTTAATTCATACTAAAAATTAGATAAAATTTAAACTCCTTTTAACTTTTCTTTAATTATCTAATTAAATAATTTATAATTATAGATCAAGATTGATGTCTTAAATATATTATGAACACCCAAATATAAGGAATGTTAAAGTGGTATGATTTAACCTACACATGTATGGATATAATATATAATTTAATCATTTCGTCATCTAATCTTCAGATTGGACATAAAGTATGAAATTAGTGTCTAAATCTAATCATATTTTTCATTGCTAATTAGTAATTGATTTATAATTGATGTTTGAAAACACCTTTTCAAATGTCAATTCACTCTTCCTAAAGACTTACTTAAATAACTACTAATCAAGAATAGTAAAACACTCTTCCTAATTACTTTAGAGTGAGAGATCCTTTATTGACTTACTTAATTATCATGGTATAGTTTATAATATATTTAAGTACTGCCAATTGAACTATCCTAAATTTAATAGGTCATAAGTGGCATAAGAGTACAATAATTCTCACGTGAGATACCTTCGTAATCTCAAGTTTAAGGATCAATTATACAACTATTATAATTAGGAAAACAATAAAAATATAAGTAATATTTCATTTTGGGATCTTTATAATCAGGTTAGTTCAAAGAAATTAGTCTCTAATAAATACCTACATGTTATTTAAGTATTTCAATAACTTAATTTATGAAATCAACTACTTTTTTTAAGAAAAAAAACATAACATGTGATAATTTTATTGTCCCATTAATATCTCATCTTGATGAAACTACAATTAAAAACAATCTTAACCTATCTTCAATTCCTAATTCTTCTGCTCCAATTTATTTTATAAACTAGACCAGATGGTGTAATTGCAACTATAAGCCCCACATCAAATGTTTGTTAAAAATAGTGATTTGAAATTTCTAGAATGTTATTCTTAGGATAGTGCCATGTTAGAAACAATGCAAATAATTTAAAAGTTTTCTCGTAACCATAAAAGTATTCTAGTATTAAGTGAATCATTTATATATGTATTTATGATCTTTTCATAAATATACAATTGAAAACCTCTATAAATACCATGGTATATTTTGTAATAGTTAAGATGAAATAAAATAAAATTTATTTTCATTCTTCATTCTTTAGTATATAATTTCTTAACAAAGTGGTATCAAAACCTTATTTCTTAAAGTATGAAGAAGAGTTTTGTGAGGAAAGTAAGAAATGGAAAGTAAACTTCCTTTCATTTTCCTCGTCCTACAAAAGAGAATTATGAGAAATGCTGTCTATGTATGAAAGCTTTTCTTAACTCTTAAGATGTATGAGAGGTTGTAGAGAAAGGCTATGAGAACCTTCAAAATAAGGAATGCTTATCTCAAATTTATGAATAAGTTTTGTCCAATATAACAAAGAAGGATCAACAAGCTCTCATGCTCATCCATCAATGTTCGTATGATTTAATGGTTGAGAGGGTAATCAATGCTACTTGTTTAAATGTAGCATTGGATATTATAGAAAAGCTTTTTCAACATGTTGATCAAATAAAGAAAGTGAGACTTTAAACACTATAAAGTAATTTTGAAGTTTTAAGAACGAAGGAATTTGAATCAATTTCGAATTATTGTACAAGAGTGAAGGTGATTGTAAGTCAATTAAAGAGATATGGAGACAAGATATAAAATGTTATTATAATGAAGAAAATTATTCATTATTTGACTCCCAAATTTGATTATATGGTTAAAATCCATAACCATTGAAGAATAAGAGGATCATTATAAGACTATAAAGAAAAGATTAAGAAAAGATAAGCTTAATCATTAGAGCAAGTTCTCAAACTTAAAACTATTTTAAAGAATGATAAAGGAAAAAAGAATCAATTTAGAGGATATGGACGAGGAAGAGGAAAAGGTCGTAGTTATGGCATATATGAAAGAGGAAGAGGGAATGGAGACAACAAAAACAACAAAGAGAGAAGTCAACAAGCACAAAGAGGGAATATAAGAATAAAAGGAAGAAGATGAGGCTAATATTTAAATATAAATGAAAGGAGGTATGACAAGACTAAAGTTGAATGTTTTAATTATCATAAAATTGGCCATTATTATTGAGAATGTTGCAATGTCACTAATAATATTGAAGAAAAGACTAATCTTATTAATGACAATCAAAAAGTTAAAGAGTCAGCTTTTTTATTAACAAGCAAGGAAGAAGAAAATGATATTAATAGTATATGATATTTGGATAATGGTGCAAGCAATCACATATATGGATATAAAGACAAATTTGTAGATCTTTGAGAAGATGAGAGGCAATTTTTCCTTTGGAGACTTTCAAAAATACAAATTAAATGAAAAGGTTTAGTTCTTATATCTTTCAAATATGGTTGACATAACTTTATCACCAATACTTATTATGTGCCCAATTTAAAAAGAAATATTTTAAGCTTATGTCAACTCCTAAAAAAGGGATATAAAATTATCATGAAAAATAAAATTCTTTTACTTTAAGATCAAAATTCTAATTTGATTTCTAAGGTGGCTATACCAAAGAATAGGATGTTCAAGTTGAACATCAAAACAATGAAGCAACTTGTTTGAATGTTGATTTGCAAAAGGCAGTATGTTGTTAGCGCATGATATTCCATTTAAATTTTAGAGCTCTCAAGGTTATGGGGGAAACAAGTTGGTAAAAAGGACATCCTCAATTAACCATCCTAATCAATTATGTAAAACATATTTTCTTGAAAACACGCTAGGAAGAGTTTTCCTATAAAAGCAACTAGTCCTCTAAAATTTATGCACATTGATGTGTGTGGATCAATCAATCCACCTTTACTTGGTACGAAAAATTTTTTTTTACTTTTAATTGATGATTTTAGTAGCAGCTTATCTTCTTGAGAAAAAATCATAAACTTTTATTGCTTTAAATAATTTTAAGATGCTTGTAGAAAAGGAGAGTGGCTATAAAATCAAAGCTTTGAGATCAAATCGAAAAGCTAAATTTTACTTACAAAGAATTCAGTGATTTTATTCAACTCATGACATTCATCATCCTTTAACAATTCCTAGATCATCATAGCAAAATAGAGTAACTGAGAGAAAGAATACGACCATACTTAATACGGAAAGATGCATGATGAAAGTCAAAAATATGAAGGAGTTTTGGGCTAAAATTGTTTCTTGGTAGTGTATTTATCTAATTGCTCTCCAACATTAAATATCAAAGACCAAACCAAACCCTTCAAGAAACACATATCAAAATAAAGCCTAGTGTTTATCATTTGCAAGTTTTTTGAAGTATAGAGTACACTCAAGTGCTACATCAAGAAATATCCAGGCTTAATGATTGAAGTATTAAAATGCGGAAATGATTCACATTCCAAAGGCTACAAATTATACAATCAAAACAATGACAGAGTGGTAATGAGTTAAGATGTTGAATTTGATGAAAAAAGTTATGTAGAATTAGGAGGCTCATTAAGAGAGATATAATTTACTTCCATATTTTGGAGAAGAAGAAGAACAAGAGACCATAATACTTATACAAGAAATAACTCCACATCCTTTACCACTTATGTTAACTCATAAAGAAAGTTCAAGTGAAAGGATAAGAAAAATGAAAGTTATAAGAGATATTTATGCAAGATCTAAGGAAGTTATTCTTGAAAATGATGAATTTTATTATCTTCATGTAAATAATAAGCAAATAAATTTTGAAAAAGTCACACAAGATAAAAGATGGACATTAGCCATGCACTTTAAGGTTGTTGATTGTTTTGTTAATAGATTTGTTTTTTAAATGTTTATGATATATGATGTATTGTCATTTTGCAATAGAGGATTGCCTGATATGTCCTGGCTCTCCTTCTGCTTTTACTCCGAAATAAAAGTCAGTATGGAGCATTTGAAGATTTGTAACAAGAGTTAATCTTTGCAGCATGCATATGATGATGGCCTTTTAGAGAAGGTGGGTCTACATCATCATAGTGCTGAGGATGGAGATACTGTGATTACTAACTATATCAGGTTTTTCCAAATTTGTTTAAAGCTTCCATTGATGAAGGTATGTTTAAATATTCTGTATTTGTAGACTGTCTTATTTCCTTGGTAGGTTTTGTTCAAGGGTATATATACGGTGATATGTCATATGCAACTGAGGTTATAGGGTAAGACTCAAGACAAAGAATAACTTGGTTGTTAACGTCTACCACCCACAAAGTCTTCCCAATTTTTCTACATAATATAACCATCCATCTTATGAAATTTTTCTACATAATATAACCATCCATCTTATGAAAATGAAATAGATACATTTCATGAATGTTCAATGGTTGTTTTTTTTTTTTATTGGGCAGTCATAGGGATTTGAATGTTGATCAAGATTTTCATTTTTGCAAATGTTAATGGAGTTTGAAAATTTTATACAAAATTAAAAATTTTAAAAGAGTATACAAATGAACCTTCTCCAGTTGGTGAATGAGTATGTGGTTAGTAGAACTTTCAATAAGCAGCTAAGTTAATTAGAGACATGTGAGATTTAATCAATGATCATAATTATAATGCTTTCAATGGATTCTTGATTAGTGCAAATTGACCTCGCTTCATCGTAAATCATGTTAATCTTACTTTCTGCTTTAGAATAGAATTATGAAAACTCAAAGCTTAATTAAACTCCTCTAGACAAGCAACTTCTTATTCTTTCAATCTTATATCCAGGGGATGATTGTAGTAGTCTAATTGAGCTTTCCTCAAATTTTCTTTAGCTAATTGCACTACAACCTGAAAATTACATTAAAATATCTTTAAATGATTCATTACCAACTGGAGTTTCTTCATTAGTTGGCGAGCTTTGCATCCTCTTATTTCCCTCTGCCAATTTCCTTTTACTAATTACTCAAATCCCATTCTTTCGATCAACCTATTGAAGAATCTAAATGGTGTTGTACTAATTTTGTTAAACTTCATTCCCTGTATCTCTATCCAGGTGTGATCTAAGCATAAGGATACATCGTGGATATTCAGGTAAGAGCATTTGCTCTTAGCCTGCCTTTACCCTTTGATCAGCTAGACTTTCTCCTTGAGCTTGTAACCAATTTAAATCCCTATATGATTCTTTCTAATTAAAATTAAGCTTCTAATTACAATTGAAGTTTAACTGAGTTATAATTATAGTTCAATCTTAATAAAATTAAATATTTAGTCCCTAAAATTTCCCAAAATTTAAAACTAAGTTCAACTTAATTTAAATTAAATTTTCTTTTTTAAAATGCTCTTTATGTATGACCCATAGGTTTTTAATAAGTTAGCAATAATTATAGATTCTAATTCTAATTCATAATAAAGCTTAGCTAAAATTTAAACTCTTTTAAACTTATCTTTAATTTTTCAATTAAATAATTTATAATAATAGATTAAGATTGATGTTTAATAACATATTATGACTACCCAAATATTAGGAATGTCAAAGTGATTTAATTTAACCTACCCATATATGGTTATAAAGTATAATTCAGTCATTTCATCTTCTAATCTTCCATTCGAACATAAAGTATGGAATCAGTATCCAAAATCTAATCATATTTACCATTGCTGATTAGTAGTTGATATTTGAAAACACTTTTTCAAATTTTAATTCACTCTGGCCATAAACTTACTTAAATAGCTACTAATAAAGAATAGTAAAGCACTCTCCCTAATTACTTTTGAGTGAGAAATCCTTTTTTAACTTTCTTAACAATCATTATATAGTTTATACTATATTCGAGTACAACCGATTGAGCTATCCTAAATATAATAGGTTATAAGTAGCATCATAATATAGTAATTCTTATTTAAGATTCCTTAGTAATCTCAAATCTAAGGATCAATTATACAACTATCATACTAATCAACAAAATACAAGTAATATATTTCATTTAAGATCTTTAGGATAGTTAAGGGAAATAAGTCTCTAATAAGTACTCATGTGTTATTTAAGTATCTCCATAATTTAATATATGACATCAATTACTTTGTTATAAGAAAGAAACATAACATGTGCTAATTTTACTGTCCCATTAATATCCCCATCTTGATGAAACTAAAACAAAGAAATATTTAAGAGTAATGTTTAGATATAAATTGAATTTAATATTTACGATCTCATTATAATTTTAAATGATAATGATTTTTCTCTAATATTAAAACATCAAACATAATTAACAAAAAATATAAAGATAAATAGTTTTTTTTAATTAAAAAATGTCATACATTAAATTTGAACCAATTGATTAGTTGCAAAGCATAAACTAATAAGGTGATGTAAAATTGAGCAGCATGTTAATCCTTTAAAGTTAGATGATATTGTAGCATCTTCTTCCACAATCTTCACCGATCTTTAGTGCCTAATTGTTATGCTCCATTTTATTTATAGACTAGATTGAATGGTTCAATAGCATCTACAGACCCTCATCAGATGTTTATTAAAAATAGTAATTGAATTTTCTAGAATGTGACTTTTAGGATAGTATGGTGTTAGAAACAGTGTAAATAATTCAAGAGTTTTCTCATAACCATGAAAGTCTTCTAATATTAAGTAAGTCATTCATATTTGTATTTATGGCTTTTTCGTAAATAGAGAATAAAAAACTTATAAATACTATAGTCCATTTTGTAAGATGAAATAGAAGAAAGTTTCTTTCTTTCTTCATTCTCTAGTCTCTCATTTCTCAACAAAGTGGTATCAAAATCTTGTTTCTTAAAGTATGAAGAAGAGTCTTGTGAGGTAGGTGAGAAATGGCAAGTAATGGACTCACTTATATTTTCCTCATCTCACAAAAGATAATTATGAGAAATGTTGTCTACGATGAAAGCTTTGCTTAACTCTCAAAATATGTGAGATGTTGTAGAGAAAGGCTATGAGATGCTTCGTAAATAAAGAAAGCTTAACTCAAAATGATGAAGAATAATAAAGAAGGATCAAAAGCTCTCACTCTCATCCATCAAGGTTTGGAAGATCCAATGTTTGAGAGGGTAGTTAATGCTACTAGTTTGAAGGAAGCATGGAATATTATAGAAAAGCCTTTTCAAGATGTTGATAAAGTAAAGAAAGTGAGATTTTAAACACTAAGAAGTAATTTTGATGTTTTAAAGATTAAGGAATCTAAACCAATTTCAGATTATTTTACAAGAGTGAAGGTGACTGTAAATTAATTAAAGAGATATGGAGATAAGATATAAGATATAAGATGTTATTGTAATGGAGAAAATTTTTCATTCTTTAACTCCCAAATTTGATTATGTGGTGTGTGTCATTGAAGAGTCAAAGGATTTAAACTCAATGACCATTGAAGAATTAGAGGGATCTTTATAAGTCCATAAAGAAAAGATCAAGAAAAAGACAAGTTTAGTCATTGAAGCAAGTTCTAGAAGTTAAAATTACTTTAGAGAATGATAGGAAAAAAGATTCAATTTAGAGGACGTGGACAAGGAAGAGGAAGAGTTCGTAGTTATGGCCTATATGAAAAATAATAAGGGAATGGAGAAAACAAAAACAATGAAGAGAGAAGACAACAATCATAAAGAGGACATAGAAGAATAAAAGGAAGAAGATAAGGCTCCTATTCAAATATAAATGAAAGAAGTTATGACAAGTCTAAAGTTGAATGTTTTAGTTGACATAAAATTGGTCATTATTCTTGAGAATGTCGCAATGTCACTAATAATATTGAAGAAAAGACTACTCTTATTGATGAAAATAAAAAAGTTAAAGAGTTAACTTTGTTGTAACAAGCAAGGAAGAAGATAATGATATTGATAATATATTTCATTTAGATAGTAGTGCAAGCAATCACATGTATGGATAAAAAGGCAAATTTGTAGATCTTTGAGAAGATGAAAGGCAATGTTTCCTTTGAAGGCTTATCAAAAATACAAACTAAAGTAAAAGGTATAATTTTCATATCTTTCAAATATAGTAGTCATAAATTGATCACCAATATTTATTATACTCCCAAGTTAAAAAGTAATATTTTAAGCTTAGATCAACTCCTTAAAAAGGGATATAAAATTATCATGAAAAATAAAATTGATTGGCTTTAAGATTAAAATTCTAATTTGATTTCTAAAGTGGCTATGTCAAGGAATAGGATGTTCAAATTGAACATCAAAACAATGAAGCAACTTGTTTGAAAGTTGATTTGCAAGATGAAGTATGGTAACTTAAATTTTAGAGCTGTCAAGGTTATAAGAGAAAAGAAGTTGTTAAAAAGGATATCCTCAATTAAATATCTTAATCAATTATGTGAAGCATGTTTTCTTGAAAAATATGCTAGGAAGAGTTTTCCTAAAGAAGCAACATTAAGAGAAACTAGTCCTCTTCAATTTATGCACATTGTGTGGATCAATCAATCCGCCTTCATTTGGTAAGAAAAAAATATTTTGTTTACTTTTTGTTGATGATTTTAGTGAGAGAATTTGAGCTTATTTTCTTGAGCAAAAATCAGAAATTTTGGTTGCTTTTAAGAAATTTAAGATGGTGATAGAAAAGTAGAATGGCTATAAAACCAAAGCTTTGAGATCCAATTGAGGAGCTAAATTTACACAAAGAATTCAATGATTTTTATGCAACTCATAACATTCATCATCATTTAACAATTCCTAGATCATCATAACAAAATGTAGTAATCGAGAGAAAGAATACGACCATCCTTAATATGACAAGATGCATGATGAAAGCCAAAAATATGCCTTAAGTAGTTTTGGGTTGAAATTGTTTCTTGTGCAGTGTGTTTATCCAACTGCTCTCCAACATCAAATATCAAAAACCAAACCCTTCAAGAAACATAGATTGTAATAAAGCCTAATGTGTATAATTTGCAAGTTTTCGAAAGTGTAAAGTATGCTCAAGTCCAATACCAAAAAAGATTCAAGCTTAATGTTGAAGAATTAAATATGTCTTTATTGGATATAATTCACATTCCAAAGGCTACAAATTATATAACCTAAACAATGACAAAGTGGTGATAAGTTGAGATGTTCAATTTAATGAAAAAAGTTATGTGGAAATAGGAGGCTCATGAAAAGAAAAATAATTTACTTCCATTTTTGGAGAAGAAGAAGAACAAGAGACCACAGTATTTATACAAGAATTAGTTATGTTACCTTTTAAAGAAAATTCAAGGAAAAGGACAAGGAAAATGAAAGTTATAAGAGACATTTATGCAGGATCTAACGATGTTATTCTTGAAAATGATGAATTGCATTTTCTTCTTGTAGATAATGAACCATTAAATTTCAAAAAATCATACAAGATAAAAGATGGAGATTAGCCATGCTCTTTATAAGATTGTAGATGTTTTTATTAATAGACTTCTTTTAATGTTTATTATATATGATTTTGCAATAGAGGATTGCTTGTTATGTCCTGGCTTTCCTTCTGTTTTTACACCGCAATAGAAGACAGTGTGGAGCATTTGAAGATTTGTGACAAGTGTTAATCTTTGCAACATGCATATGGTGATGGGTGTTTG
>JANQAP020000553.1:7549221-7559346 GCA_026874005.2 Erythroxylum coriaceum | reverse complement strand
GAGAAGGTTGCGGGAGATTTGGGATAGAAGGCATTGGTGGTAATGTCGGCTTTGGTAGATTTGGCACCGAAGGTATGCTCGTCGGAAGTTGCAAGAGATTGCGAGCTGCGAAGCTAATGTCCAAGCTCGAAAATGACAATGCTATAACAAAAGCTAAGATGAAGCATTTGGGGGAGGCCATTGTTTATCAATTATGTGTGTTGGTGGAGGTTTCTTCGAATTGGAGAGTTTGAACTAAGAAGTTTGTTCTGTTTGGGATGAGTACAATCGCGTTTAATCGTGGGGGCTTATATAGGGATTTCATTTGATGGCGGCTTTGGACTTTGGTAGGTTTTAAGTAGTTCTGAGAAAAGCCTGGTATCTCTATAGTTATGCTTTGTTGTTGGCTAACCTTGAGCTGCATACATTCTCCACAAGAAATTGTCAAATATCATCGAGTTAGTTGGTCAGATACTGAAATTGGTTGTAAGTAGATACAAGCAAGTCAAAACGATGACGTATTTCTCTGTTGGTGGTTAGTCAATATTAATTAGATCCAAATTCCTAGAAGTTCCAAAAGCATATATACTTAGTAGAATGAAAAGAACTTGCCATATCGTTGGTCCAATTAATGATAATATTGTAAATTTGTTCAAAAAATCAAAATTTTGAATCAACTTAGATTAGTAATTATTGAAAGAGAGAACAAAACTCTTAATATAGAATTGATAGACATTCTTATATAAATATTTTAAAATATAGCATATTATCCAAATATTTAAGACCAAAATTTATATTTATAAACACAAGTTTTGTACTAACTTTTAAAAATAAAATTCAAGTTAGGGACTTTAATAATACAAATATATTTCCAGCTAAAATGGTAAGAAAGAAGACAATGAATATTAATAAATACAATCAAACAATGTGGAAAATTTTTAATTACACTGTTAAAATTTTGTATAGATGAGGATATGATGAACATTGTATAATGAATAAGTTATATTTATAACAAAAAAAACTACCTATCTATATTAAAAGCCTTCTATCATTCAATTTCAACAATAACAACAACATTATTTAGTAGAAATTTCATTGAACACGGGATCTAGGGAGGTTCAATAGCACGTAACCTCATCATAACAATTTCTTCCTCTCATCATTTGCAACATTATTATTGATCCCATATAGTGGATTGTGAAGATTCACTAAGCTCACTTATTATTGTAAGTTGAATTCAAGGTAATATTGGCCAAAGATTGCAGTAAATAATTCAAGGTAATCGTGGAGGATCATATATCTAGTATATCTATGTCAAATGAGCTATAAGATTATTTGTTATAGATTCACTTTTTTCCATAACCTAAAAAATTGGCTCTTCAAATAGTTTCACTAATTTCTGCTGGCAAAATAGAAACTAACATAGTTACTAAATATTGTGTTCCTTTATTAACAAGTACTCTTCCAGCTACTTTGCTTAATTGTTTCCTTACTTAGGTTGTTTATCTATATGGTAGGTTATCAATTATTAAAACATGATAAAGTGTATTAATCACATTATTGGAACGACATTTTATACTTAATATGTAATAAACACGTTTGGCACCTACTTCCTAAAGAATTATATTGATGGTAATCTACACTATCTATAACCCTGTGAACCTAAATATATTTAAGTTGGAGATTAAGATGATGTGCAAAATTAAATGGTGTCCTATTAGTACTTAGCAATGATGTACTAATTAGTGAATGTATGATGGTTTAGTTGCATTCAATTAGGATCATACGCAATCAAAAAAATTTCTATCGTAATGTGCATTTTGGTTACAAAATGGTTTTCCAATTATTTTTACATTACTTATATATTTACAACATTATCAATTTGTATTATCTTCTTATTCGTTTATCGATTAAAAAAAATAGTCATATCACTAACCAATATCAATCAATGTGAACTATTGGAGGAACTCAAACAACATTTGTACAATTACATAAGCTAGTAATATATTGAATTTGCATATATTTTGTACTATAATTACATAATATGATATTTGTTTTTTGTTATAGGTTATGTTCAAGGAATGGTCAGTACTTCATATCCCAAAATTATGATTGAGTGTTTCTATAAACGATGCTTCAAATTTAAACTAGAAATGGTATATAAAGTTAGAGAGAAAGATTATTATAGTTATAAGGTAGATAAGATTACATTATTTGACTTTATGCTTAATGGTAAGAGGTTAGGGTCTGAAGAAGTGTGGGATTTTACCTACAAATTCCCACATGAGTCTTTTGAAGATGGTTTTAGGTAAATACAGAATGATAATGATGTAAGGAGCTTGATTGGTGCAATTAAAGCGAGAAATTTTTTACTAATCATATCTTATCATGTGATGCAAGGTCTATAAGAATTTTTTGAGTATGAATAAACTCATTTTGATCATCGTTATTTCTTTAGGCATTTGTACACCAATTTACAAAGTAAATATAAACTACCAACCATCTATAATGAACAGATGTGGAGTATTGCTTCATATTGTATGCATTAAGGCTATAAGTGATAAATAAGCAAAATAGAGAGTTTAAACAAAGATGCCTATGATTGGTAGAAAATATTCTCTAGAGGAGATGATGTAGACATACATTTGACAGATGATGCAAGAGCAATTTAGTTTTAAACAAAATAGCAGAGTATTTCAATGCATATTTGAGAAATGCATGAGACAAACTAATCTTAACTTACTTGGAGATGATAAGAAGAGCCACAATGAAGAGATTTCATCAAAAGAAGCAAGTAATGGTTGCTTACAACAGTAAAATATGTCCTAACATTGTGCCAAAGCTAGATAACAATATGAAGGAGGCCACAAATGATTTGACTCATTTTTTAGATAATAGCATCATTTACGTTTCATACCTATTTACAGAAACGCTACTAATAACTTATTGCATTTATGGAAGGTGATGGGAAATCCAAAATTAAGTACTGTATGCATGGCCATCATATAGTGAAACTTCAAACAAAAGAATGCATATATATATGGGAGATAGCAATCAATAGAAATCCCCCATAGCCATATCATTTAAATGATTTTTTAGAGAGAGGAGATCCTAAGGATTATATGCAATATTACTACAAAAGGTGACAAATATGAAGTGTTATTAGAAAAGCATTAATCCAATACTAGCTGAATATTTCTGGACCATAGAGAGAAGAACATACAGAGAAGATCAATCCTCCCCCGTATAAGAAAAGAGCTAGAAGGATAAAGAAGAAGAGAATAAGGGAAGTTAGTGAATGTACGAATGACGAAATTATTCCAATAAGGACTCGTGCTATATAACTTGTAGGAATTATAAATAATTTGGACATAATTCAAGTACTTGTAAGATTCCAATACCTAGGTTAGTTGTGATGAGTAAAATGATGGTAAACTTATTTTTTAATGTTAAAGTAAGAATATAAGTGAAACTAACAAATTATATTACATGTTAAATACAAGGGCCAAGTGCAAATACCTTCTTAAGAAAGCATTGTAGTAAATGGACCATAAAGAAAGGGACACGAACATGTTTAAGATTTTGGATCAAAAAGAAAGGCAACCAAAGTTAGAATATCTGACATTTCTACAAGGTTAAGAGAAAGAGAAAAGGTTAGACTAGTAAAAAGAACTAGGATTAAAAGACATATATAGCTAGCATCTGGTCCTTTGGCTTTTTGGAAATTATAAAGACTATTTTTTTATATATAATTATTCATAGACAATTTATTTGGTCCACTGTATAGACTCACTTTTGTTTCTTTTGATGTATGTGATTACAACACCATGTGCAGGAAATTATTTTATTGATCTGTTGAATTTATTTCTAGTTTTGAATTTATAGATTAAATCATATATATGTAATTACAACATCATGTGCAAGGAATCAATTTCATATCTTTGTACACTTGTGCATGAAATCAAATCGCTACTCACTTTCATTAAGTTAGTTCATATTGTCATACAAATTTAATTCATATTTTCTTATTTTGGTATAAACATCATAATTTAAAAAATGGTTAAATATATTTAAGATCATCCATATTGCTTGTATATAAAAATATCAATTATTGTGTTATATATAATCCAAAATAATAGCATCAAGCCGCTTATACAACTAGTTTACTATCTCTCCAAGTAAGTTTATCATCTCCATTTTCTTCATTGCATGTCATATTCTTCTCTCTCAAAGCATTTATGACATCTATACTTCATGAAGTAGATTTATGGTTAAACCAATAATATCGATTAAAAATATCACCAATAATTATAAGCTACATGATATAATATTTAGTTATAATATATATTTAAAATTTCAAAACATCACTAAAAATATTTGACTACGTTTTTAAAAACGTCACCAATAAGTTTTGGCTACGTTTTCTTTTGTAGCTAAAAACTTTTAACTACATTTTTAGAAACTTAGTTCATAAGTTTTAGCGATGAAATCGAACTGTAGCCAAACTTATTGGCGATGATTTAGAAAAACTTCGTCTATAATTTTTTTCACAAAAACTACTTATACCAAAAACCTATTAGAGACGATTTGGTGAAAATTTAGCCTATAATTTTTTGCTATAAGAATTCGGTGACAAATATAAATCGTCACAAATGAATATTAGCAACAATTTTGGGACATTTAGCAACGAAGTTCCCTTCTGTTGTAGTGATGCAACTTGAGGTAAAGTGGTGGTTAGATAAATTCACAAGCACATAAGTCAATTGTAACAAGTTTCTAAGAGTGGACTAATTTCAAAATCTCGAATCTTATATGAAATTATGTCACTATAATTATCAATCCTTGTTTAATAAGAAAACTAAAACCAAATTTGATAAGAGATAACAAACTATTAAACTGAAAAAAAATAATGCAAATAAGTAGTAACGAAAAATCAATTAATCAAATGTTAAGGTTTAGGGCTTACTTGAAAAGAATTCTAATTACATTACAAATTTGATCATCTAAGTTAAAAATAATAAATCTTAATATAAATAAAAGAATAGAAAAAAAATGAAGAGAATGGTAAGTTGTTAGGAAGTGAAGATAGTAGGTTGGGCAGTAATGGTTGGAGTATTTGACAAGGTTGGCAAAGTGGGTTGTGACAATGTTATGGATTGCAATAATGGTAATGTTGGTTTAGGCATGGTTGCAAGCAAACTAGGTATTTGTTTATAACCTATATCCAATTGATTTATCATAGATTTTATGACATAATTAATTAAAGGCATCTATATTACATCTACATATAAGATAAAGTCCATGAGATAAATATATCTTGTAAATGAAATTGCAATAAGTTCATAATTATTACATTTATATATTATGTCTAAATTATTCCTTATCATTGTTTTATTAATATTAGACATTCATAAAAAATAAATAATAGCATATATTGTATTTCTTCCTTATGAAGGAAGTGGCCAATCTTATAAACTAATGTATAAATATATTTAAACAAATGTGTGGGTGCTTCAAGAATAAGTTCATTGAATTGCCCTGATTATGAGGATCTAAAATAGAAAGTTACTTACGTGTATCTCGATTTACTCATTAAGATGATTATATAATTGATACTTAAACTTCAAATTACCAAAGCATCTTAAATAAAACTATTATGTTTTGAGACTAATTGTGGCTTAATATAATCATAGTAGCTCTGTCGATAGCACTTAGATATAATATGAATTATGTAAATAGTTAAGTCAATAAAGGATTTATCACCATAATATAATTAAAGAGAATGTTTCATTATTCTTGATTAGTAGTGATTTAAGAAATTATCTGGTCAAAATGAATTGAGATTTAAATTTGATATTTTCAAATACTAGTTATAGATCAATTAATAATTACTAAGAATGAAAATAATTGGATTTAAATAAAGTAAATATTAATTCTATACTTTATGTCTAATTTGAACATTAGATAATGAAATTATTAAATTATATGTTACATTTATAGATCAAATTAAGTCAAACCACTTTGACATTCCTAATATTTCGATAGTCAAAACATATTACTAGAAGTCAATCTTAATTTGACATTATATATTATTTAGTTAGATAAGTAAAGATAAAATAAAAGGACTTCTTATCTAATTTAATTATGAATTAGAATTAGAATTTATAATCTTTAACAATATGTTAGGAATATAATGAGTTTCATATAAAAGACCAATTGTAGAGAGACAATTTAATTTAAAATAAGTTAGACTTAGTTTTAACGTTTAAGATATTTGAAAGATCGAATATAAGATATTTGGCCTAATTCAAATTTTATTATAATTAAGTTAAACTTTAATTATAAGTAATAATTTAATTTTAATTGGAAAAAATTCTAGAAATTTTTATATAAAAAGGAAAAGGACATTGGGAGCAAAAACTCTTGTGATTCCCCCCTTTTTTTCTACAGATGTAGATTGTGTTAGAGGTTAAATACTTGAATAATTTGTAATTGAAAACTCTAGAAGAAAAGTTTTGTAAGATTATGAATTATGCATATTTCAGCCCTTTTTGTTTATAATTTATCTTTTTTGCATTATTCTATTAAAGATCTCGTGAAATTTTTGATAAACTTTTTCCTTGATGCTTGTCTTGTTCTTTAAAACTATGAATGCTTTTTTGCGTCCTTTAAAGGTGGTGCAGCCTTCCTTGTGATGATCCTTCCGCTGATGGTGATTACGGCTGCTGGCGAAGGAGCGTGTCAGTGGTGAATAAGTAGGCAGAGACATATGGGAAGCAAGAAGGCAGTGGTGGCGTAAGGGCGAAAACCTTGTTCTAGAAAAATGATGGACATCTGGTGAATGACGTGCACATGCTAGTCAATGCTGGCGTGATGATGGAGGCCTGTGCGTTGCATGTGGCTCACAAGAAATGGTAGATGCATGCAGCTAATCTCCTTTTCTATTGTCTTCGTTTTTAAGCCTTTATATTTTATTAAATTAATTTTTCTTAATAAGATGAACTCCTAATAAATCTATAGCTTCTCTAATTATTTGAAAATTGATTTCAAAATGATTAATCTTTATTAAGAATACTTGTGATATTTAATTTAATTTTTTGAGAATTAAATTATTAACTTAAATTACTTATTGAATTAGAATCAATCAAAGTTTTAAAGGATTATCTTTCATAATAAGATTATATTAGATATAAGTAGTATAATAAGATTATGTTAATTATGATAAGACTTTAATTTTTAAAATTAAATTAAATATTTTTTTCTTAGTTAGATTAAAACAGATAATTAAACCAATTCCTAATTAATATTTTAGAGATTTTTTCTAAAATAAAATTGAATGTTTTTTAATCAAATTAGAATTTGTAATTAATTGGACTCCTCTAAAATTAAAAAATATTTTATTAAGTATTATGAAATACGTTTCTTAATTAAAATTATTTATTTAAATTTGATTGAATACGTTTATTATTTTTTGGAGGGTTATTATTCTAATTTATTTAAAATTAATTTGAATAATAATTTTTTATTTATGAGAAAAGATATTTTTCTTCATTAAATTTAAAAATATTTTTATTTATTATTTGAAAATGAGCCTTTTAAAATATTATAGAAAATAGTTTCTAATTTATTGAACAATTATTTTCTAATTAATTGATAAACTAATCTCTAGTAAATGACGTAATGGACCTTTCTTAAAATTTTTTTAAAAACTATCCAATTCTAAAAGTAGTTTCCATTTGATATTAAAAAATTATTTTCTAATTAAAAAATTAATTATAACTATATTAAAACTAATTTTTTAAATTAGATTAAGATGTCTTACTTGAAAAAATTTTAAAAGGGCAGCTTTTTCAGATTATAATAACTAAGAAAAATAATTTATTACTTTGGATATTAAACTTAATCACGCTTAGTCATCTCTCTAGCATGATTTCCTCTCCCATCTCTCTACACCCCTTGTTGGCAAACTTAATCATAGTATAGCTGACTTACCATTATTAGTTAATTGTATTTTGTCGTAACTCTCCCGCTCAAGCCAAGAGATGGTTCATTTCCCTTTTGGGAATGAAACCAGAAATGGCTACTGGTGGCTATCCATCCCCTTAAGGCAGCTCATCCATCATTCCTAGAAGCCACAGGACCTCTCCTTCTATTATCTCCTCTTTTCTTGGCATTCTCCTAACCTCTTGCTTGACCAACACCAACTCTCCAAACCCATCCTATTCCTCCACCACACAACTCTTTCTACCAATGTTGTTACTCCCCCTACTTTTCTCCCTCTTGTTAGGATGAGTTAACATGCTAGTCCCTCTTCTTCTCCAGGAGGAAATGGTACAAAAACATATCTTGGACCGCATCATGCTATCGCTTCCATGTCTTTCCTTCTCATCATTACATCTGAAACTAAATTAAAATATGAGAAAATAACAAATAGTAATACAAACAAACTATTTTTTTCCACACTTAATTCGTATGTTCAGCACTCAATTAAAAATTAGATTAAACTAAAATAACAAAATAATTAGAAAATTAAACTAATGAGAAAACTAATAACAAAATTGCAATTAATCAATAAAATTAATCTAAATATGCAATTACCAATACAATTCCTAAAATTGAACATTCAATTACACAAGTTAACCCATAAACCTATGCTAAACATAATTAAAACCTAGTTCATGCAAAATACTACATTAAAATGAAATTAAACTAGGAAGTAACATCTAATTATTAGAAAACAACAAATTCAACATAATCTAACAAAAATCATCACAATTTATCACATAATGAGCAAAATTGGCCTACCCAACTCAAATTTCATCAAATTCTCATGAAATTCATCTAATTAATCCAACAATTCATATGGAAAAGTGTGAAATTCAAGTTTTAATTGAAAATAAAGAACAAAATTAGGTGAAATCAACCTAAAATGCAAAAATTGCATAGCATTTTAGGGTTGAAAAACCCTAAAATTGACAAAAATACCCAAATTTCTAAGTTTAATTCATATAGAAAGCAAGAAAAACTTACTAGGATGTTGCAAAATCACTCAAAAAATGTTGGGCAAGGTTGGAGAATGGAGAGGCATAGTAGGTGGATGGTAGAAGAGGGAGAGAAAATTGGGAAAGAAGAGAGAAAATAGGGTTTTAAAATGTGTCATAGACTTACACGATCAGTTACGCGACTGTGTAACTGGCCATATAAGTCATTGTGAATGTGTAACTTTAGACACAGGTATGTGACTTTTTGCAAACTTACATGGTCACATACATGGTTGTATGTGTGACCATATGAGTCATTGTGAATATGTGACTGTTGACACAAGCGTGTGTTGTGACATGTTCTAGAAAACTTAAGATACACTGGCATGTCCTACACCCATCAAACTCACTGTAAATGTGTGGGAAATTTTTAAAAGCTTTAGGACTGTACACAGTCATGTCTAATGATCTTGTTGGTCATTGTAACCATGTAAAACATGTTGAAATTAAATTTGTGTATAAAAGTTCCTTAAAACTTGAAAAATTTTCATTCAAAGTCACAAAAGTTAACAACACAAACCAAAAACATAAAAATTAGGTAGAATCAAATGAAAATGTTTTATAACCTAACAAACAAGACACAAAAGAAATAATGAAATCCTAAACTAAAGCTCAAAAATAAACAAAATAAGATAATCAAATCAAACAAAAACAACATAATTTTTAGGTTATCTCCCAAGTAGCGCTTGTTTAATTTCTTTAGTTTGACATTCCTATTATGTTCAAGGTAGCTTATAGATATTAAGTTTTTTATTTCTTACTTTGGGTTCCTTAACCTTTAAATAGGCTACCTGCATTTTCTTTGTACCATCCTTCTTTTTCCCTTGAACTGGAAATAGTTGCAGCAAATTTTTAGAAAAGGAATCCTATAAAAATTTTAAAACTAAATCTTCAACTAAATCAATAGAATCATCAAAATCCACAAGGTCAAAGGAATGATTTAAGACATTAGAAATTATAAATATAAACTCTTTGTCCCCAACCCTAAGCACTATCTTTCCCTCACCAACATCAATTATTGACCTAGTAGTGGATAAAATAGGTTGACCCAGAACTAGAGGTACCTCTATATCTTCTTCTATGTCAAGAATCACAAAATCAATTA